>WNWK01006620.1:80000-103632 GCA_009830355.1 Cherax destructor | reverse complement strand
GTAAGTGGAAGTAGCAAGACGTACCTGAAATCTTGCATGTTTATGAGACAGAAAAAAGACACCAGCAATCCAACCATCATGTAAAACAGTTTCAGGTTTCTGTTTCACAGTCACCTGGCAGGATGGTAGTACCTCCCTGAGTGGTTGCTGTCTACCAACCTACTACCTATAGGCATTGGAGGACGACCAAAACGCAGATGTGATTTACACAGATTTTGCAAAGGCGTTTGACAAATGCGATCATGGAGTGATAGCGCACAAAATGAGGGCCATAGGCATTACGGGGAAGGTAGGCAGATGGATTTTTGAGTTCCTAACACAAAGAACACAAAAAGTAGTAGTGAACAGGGCAAGATCCAGCATCAGCGAGGTCAAAAGCTCAGTGCCCCAAGGCACTGTCCTGGCACCTCTGCTGTTTCTCATCCTCATAGCAGACATAGATAAAAACACCCAGCACACTTTTGTATCATCATTTGCAGATGACACTAAAATAAGCATGAAAGTCACTACGGTAGAGGACACTGAAAAATTACAGGAGGACATAAGCAGGGTCTTCCAATGGGCAGTGGAGAACAACATGACGTTCAATGGTGATAAGTTTCAGCTGCTTAGGTATGGAAAAAATGAAGAACTCAAAAGGAACACTATATACAAAACGCAAGAGGGTCACCACATAGAACGAAAGGAACACGTAAAGGACTTGGGAATAATTATGTCTGCTGATCTGTCGTTTAAAGACCATAACAAGACAAAGATCACAACAGCCAGGAAGATGACGGGGTGGGTATTGAGAACTTTCAAAACAAGGGAAATAATGCCGATGGTGACACTATTCAAATCGCTAGTGCTCCCTCACTTAGAATACTGCTCAGTGCTGACGGCCCCGTTCAGGGCAGGAGAAATAGCAGAGCTGGAACAAATCCAGAGATCGTTTACGGCTCACATTGAGCCATTGAAACATCTAAATTATTGGGAACGCCTTCAAATCTTGAACATGTACTCATTGGAGCGGAGGAGAGAGATACATGATAATATATACATGGAAAGTACTTGAGGGCCTGGTCCCAAATCTGCATACTGCCATAACAACATACTGGAGTGAGAATATGGGAGAGAGTGTAAAATAAATCCAGTGAGGAGCAGGGGTGCGGTGGGGACAATACGGGAGCACTGTATTAACATCCGGGGTCCCAGACTATTCAACATCTTACCAGAAGATATCCGAAACACGGCTGGAACCAGTGTAGAAGCCTTCAAGAGGAAACTGGACAAATATCTTCACCAGGTGCCAGATCAACCAGGCTGTGATGGATATGTGGGCAGCGGGCCTCCAGCAGCAACAGCCTGGTTGACCAGGCAAGCACCAGACGAGCCTGGCCCATGGCCGGGCTCAGAGAGTAGATACTCTCGAAACTCTTCAAAGGTATATCAAGGTATATATATATATATATATATATATATTTTTAAAAGTCGGCATGTTCCATAGCAGGGTGACCAAAAGAAATTCAAAGTAAATTTTACATCATTCAACACTATTAAATGCATACATAATCACTGTCTTTGCAGGGAGCAGATAACCAGAATAGCCCAGCTGTCACTATCAGACCCCTCTTTAAAGTCAGGCATTGTACTTCCCATTTCGGAACAGAAAACTATATATATATATATATATATATATATATATATATATATATATATATATATATATATATATATATATATATATTTATATATATATATATATATATATATATATATATATATATTTTTTTTTTTTTTTTTTTTTCAACAAGTCGGCCGTCTCCCACCGAGGCAGGGTGACCCAAAAAGAAAGAAAATCCCCAAAAAGAAAAAACTTTCATCATCATTCAACACTTTCACCACACTCATACATAATCACTGTCTTTGCAGAGGAGCTCAGATACTACAGCTGAGAAAAGTCCCTCCCAGCTGTCACTATCTCAGACCCCTCCTTTAAAGTGCAGGCATTGTACTTCCCATTTCCAGGACTCAAGTCCAACTAAATCAATTAACTGGTTTCCCTGAATCCCTTCACACAATGTTACCCTGCTCACACTCCAACAGATCGTCATGTCCCAAAAACCATTCGTCTCCATTCACTCCTATCTAACACGCTCACACATGCTTGCTGGAAGTCCAAGCCCCTCGCCCACAAAACCTCCTTTACCCCTTCCCTCCAACCTTTTCTAGGACGACCCCTACCCCGCCTTCCTTCCCCTACAGATTTATACGCTCTCCAAGTCATTCTACTTTGATCCATTCTCTCTAAATGACCAAACCACCTCAACAACCCTCTTCAGCCCTCTGACAAATACTTTTAGTAACTCCACACCTTCTCCTAATTTCCACATTCCGAATTTTCTGCATAATATTTACACCACACATTGCCCTTAGACAGGACATCTCCACTGCCTCCAGCCTCCTCCTCGCTGCAGCATTTGCAACCCATGCTTCACACCCATATAAGAGTGTTGGTACCACTATACTTTCGTACATTCCTTCTTTGCCTCCATGGATAACGTTTTTTGTCTCCACAGATACCTCAATGCACCACTCACCTTTTTTCCTTCATCAATTCTATGGTTAACCTCATCCTTCATAAACCCATCCGCTGACACATCAACTCCCAAATATCTGAAAACATTTACTTCTTCCATAATCCCTCTCTCCAATGTGATATCCAATTTTTCTTTATTTAAATCGTTTGATACCCTCATCACCTTACTCTTATCTATGTTCACTTTTAACTTTCTACCTTTACACACTCTCCCAAACTCGTCCACTAACCTTTGCAACTTTTCTTTAGAATCTCCCATAAGCACAGTATCATCAGCAAAAAGTAACTGTGTCAACTCCCTTTTTGCATTTAATTCTCCATAATTTAATCCCACCCCTCTCCCCAACACCCTAGCATTACTTCTTTTACAACCCCATCTATAAATATATTAAACAACCATGGTGACATTACACAACCCTGTCTAAGACCTACTTTTACTGGGAAGTAATCTCCCTCTCTCCTACACACCCTAACCTGAGCCTCACTATCCTCATAAAAACTCTTTACAGCCTTCAGTAACTTACTACCTATTCCATACACTTGCAACATTTGCCACATTGCTCCCCTATCCACTCTATCATATGCCTTTTCTAAATCCATAAATGCAATAAAAACTTCTCTACCTTTATCTAAATACTGTTCACATATATGCTTCACTGTAAACACTTGATCTACACATCCCCTACCCACTCTAAAGCCTCCTTGCTCATCTGCAATCCTACTCTCTGTCTTACCTCTAATTCTTTCAATAATAACCCTGCCATACACTTTACCTGGTATACTCAGTAAACTTATTCCCCTATAATTTTTACACTCTCTTTTATCCCCTTCCCTTTATATAAAGAACTATACATGCTCGTGCAATCCCTAGGTACCTTCCCTCTTTCATACATTTATTAAACAAAAATACCAACCACTCCAGCACTATATCCCCCTGCTTTTAACATTTCTGTCATGATTCCGTCAATTCCAGCTGCTTTACCCCTTTCATTCTACGTAATGCCTCACGCACCTCCCCCACACTCACATCCTGCTCTTCTTCACTCCTAAACGATGTTGTACCTCCCTGGCCAGTACATGAAATTATCGCCTCCCTCTTTTCATCGACATTTAAAAGTTCCTCAAAATATTCCCGCCATCTACCCAATACCTCCAGCTCCCCATCTACTAACTCCCCTACTCTGTTTTTAACTGACAAATCCATTCGTTCCCTAGGCTTTCTTACCTTGTTTATCTCACTCCAAAATTTTTCTTGTTTTCAGCAAAATTTCTTGACAGATCCTCTCCCATTCTTTCATCCGCTCTTCTTTTGCACTCTCTCACCACTCTCTTCACCTTTCTTTTACTCTCCATATACTCTGCTCTTCTACTAACACTTCTGTTTTGTAAAAACCTCTCATAAGCTACCTTTTCTCTTTTATCACACCCTTTACTTCTTCATTCCACCACTCACTCCTCTTTCCTCCTGCACCCACCCTCCTATAACCACAAACTTCTGCCCCACATTCTAATACTGCATTTTTAAAACTATCCCAACTCTCTTCAACCCCCACTACTCCTACTTGCACTAGCCCACCTTTCTGCCAATAGTTGCTTATATCTCACCCTAACTTCCTCCTCCCTTAGTTTATACACTTTTACCTCTCTCTTACTTGCTGTTGCCATTTTCCTTTTGTCCCATCTACCTTTACTCTAACTGTAGCTACAACCAAATAATGATCTGATATATCCGTTGCCCCTCTATAAACATGTACATCCTGAAGCCTACTCATCAACCTTTTATCCACCATACATAATCCAACAAACTACTTTCCTTACGTGCTATATCATACCTTGTATATTTATTTATCCTCTTTTTCATAAAATATGTATTACTTATTACCAAACCTCTTTCTACACATAGCTCAATTAATGGCTCCCCATTTACATTTACCCTGGCACCCCAAATTTACCTACTACTCCATCCACAACATTTTTACCCACTTTAGCATTAAGATCCCCAACCACAATTACTCTCTCACTTGGTTCAAAACTCCCCACACACTCACTCAACATTTCCCAAAATCTCTCTCTCTTCTACACTTCTCTCTTCTCCAGGTGCATAAACACTTACTATAACCCACTTTTCACATCCAACCTTTATTTTACTCCACATAATCCTTGAATTTATAATTTATATTCCTTCTTTACCTGCCATAACTGATTATTCAACATTATTGCCACTCCTTCTTTAGCTCTAACTCTATTTGAAACCCCTGATCTAATCCCATTTATTTCTCCCCACTGAAACTCTCCTACCCCCTTCAGCTTTGTCTCACTTAAAGCCAGGACATCCAGCTTCTTTTCATTCATAACATCTACAATCATCTCTTTCTTATCATTCGCACAACATCCACGCACATTCAAACATCCCACTTTGACGATTTTCTTCTTCTTCTTTTAGTAAGCTATACAGGAAAAGGGGTTACTAGCCCATTGTTCCCGGCATTTTAGTTGACTTTTACAACACGCATGGCTTACGGAGGAAAGATTCTTATTCCACTTCCCCATGGATATGAAAGGGAAAAGCAATAAGAACAAGAACTATTAAGATAAAATCAAAGAAAACTCAGATGAGTGTGTATACAATAAACGTGTACATGTTTGCGTAGTGTGACCTAAGTGTAAGTAGAAGTAGCAAGACGTACCTGAAATCTTGCATGTTTATGAGACAGAAAAAGACACCAGCAATCCTACATCATGTAAAACAGTTTCAGGTTTCTGTTTCACAGTCACCTGGCAGGATGGTAGTACCTCCCTGAGTGGTTGCTGTCTACCAACCTACTACTACAATATATATATATATATATATATATATATATATATATATATATATATATATATATATATATATATATATATATATATATATATATATAATGTCGAATGAGAGAATACGTTTAAAGATAAAACAAATCATTTATGTTAATGTAAAAATTAATAATTTTATACCAAAAAAGCCTTAGAAAACTTGCCTAACCTTATAACAAGCTCAATTAAATTTAGCTTAATCTAACTAAATATATTTTAGATAAAAAAAGATAAGTTTACAGTAATTTAATAACAAACACAATTAAATATATTTTTTTCGTTAGGTTCAGAAAGATTTTTGCGAAATTATTGAATACACAAATTTTTGCTTCCCTTATTCGGCAAGAAGAGAGATGTTATTTAAGCCAAAATCGCAAGTTTTATGCAAACATCACGAACAAGCGATACAAGATGCAGAACAACCACGGGGAAGTTGAATGATAGTTCTCGGCCTTTCGGGTTGCAATCAACACATCAGGAGCTTGCAATGTTGCAGTAGAGGAGGTCGAAGCATATACGATTATCTTTGATATACCTTTAGTTTCCAGAGTTTTCTATTCCTAAACCCGGCCCATGACCAAACTTCTCTGATGCTTGACAGCCCGCTGGCTCACATATCCATCACAGTTTGGTTGAACTGGCACTTGGTGGAGGTACTTGTCAAGTATCCTCTTGAAGACTTCTACACTTCTCCCAGTAGTGTTTTTAGTATCTTCTAGTAAGACGTTGAATAGTCTAGGACCATGGATGTTGATACAATGTCCTCTTATTGTGACCACTGTGGCCCTACTTTTCAGTGGGTTTATTCTGAACTTCCTCCCAAATCTTTTAGATGACACTAGGCCCTGCAATACTTCTCATGTATATATTATCACGAATCTCTCTAAGCTCCAGCGAGTACATATTTACAACTTTATTAGTTCTATGCGGGTTGTAAATGATCTCTGTATCTGTTACAGTTCCGATATCTCGCCTGTAGTGAACAGGGCCGTCAACACTGAACAGTATTCTATTTCCCTTGTTTTTAAAGTTCTTATTATCCATCCTGTCATCTTCCTGGCTGTCATGACACCTGCCTTATTGTGTTCTTTGAAAGATGGGTCAGCCGACATAATTACTCCCAGGACTTTCAAGTGTTCCCTTTCGAGTTCTTCATTCCTTCCATATCTAAGCAGCTGGAACTTACCACCATTGAACGTCATGGTCTCCACTGCACACAGGAAAGCCCTGCGGCTGAAATGTTGAGAAACAGTAGAGGCGCCAGGACCGTGCCTTAGGGCGCTGAGCTTTTCACATCGCTAATGCTAGATTTTACTGTTTACTACTAGTTTTTTGTGTTTTATGTGTTAGAAACATGAAAATCCATCTGCTTACCTTCCCAGTTATGCCTATGATATTAGGTCCTCCTAGCTCATGCTAGGCAGACCTTCTTCGCTCATGCTAGGTAGAACATCTTGGCTCATGCTAGGCAGACCGTCTTGGCTCATGCTAAGCAGACCGTCTTGGCTCATGCTTGGCAGACCCTCCTCTTGGCTCATGCTTGGCAGACCCTCTTGGCTCATGCTAGGCAGACCCTCTTGGCTCATGCTAGGCAGACCCTCTTGGCTCATGCTAGGCAGACCCTCTTGGCTCATGCTAGGCAGACCCTCTTGGCTCATGCTAGGCAGACCCTCTTGGCTCATGCTAGGCAGACCCTCTTGGCTCATGCTAGGCAGGCCCTCTTGGCTCATGCTAGGCAGGCCCTCTTGGCTCATGCTAGACAGACCCTCTTGGCTCATGCTAGGCAGACCCTCTTGGCTCATGCTAGGCAGACCCTCCTGAATCATTCTAGGCAGATTCTCCTTGCCCATACCAAGGTTCTCCTGGTTCATGCTAGGTAGGTCCTACTGGTCCATGCTTGGCAGGTCTTCCTAGTCAATACTAGGCAGGTTTTCCTAGCTCATGCTTAGCAGGTCCTACTTGTCCATGCTAGTCAGGTTTTTCTGGCTCATGGTAGGCAGGTCCTCCTGGTCTATGCTAGGAGGGTCCTTCTGACCCATGCTACTCTCGCTATCCATTTCTACTCAGATACTAGTTTAAACTACTTCTGAAGCTATGCATAGTGATTGCTGGAAACGTTAAAAAATTAATGTTGGAAAAAAAAAAAGTAAAATGAGGATGGTCTGCTCAGGACATCAACTAGGGGGACTGGTCTGAAGACAAAGCAATGATTCCTAGAAGCTACAACACGTAAGATGTGATTTGTGTTTGTATCAATGTGTCCTGCCAACATGGCCCAGCCTTTTCCAGCCCACCCTGAACATCCTGGCCTGGCCTGGCCTAGCCCTGGCCTAGCCCTGGTCTGGCCTAACCCTGCCCTGGTCTAGTCCTGGCCTGACATGGCTTGGCCTATCCCAGCTTAGTCTTCCCCACTCATAAGTTGGAGTAAGAAGCGCACATGTCCCGAGACGAGGAAGGAAGGTTTGCCGGTACGTGAATGCCATCAATAATACAGTCATTAAGATGATCCACCAATAGTACCGGCACCACCACCACCACCACCATCACCAACAACAACAGCATCATTACTACAAGAGAGAGGAATATTGATGCCAGGCGACAGGCAGCCAACCGTCAGACTGGCGCCTACAGACTCCGGTCTCCATCACCAGCCTCCACCTCCGTCATACTATGACATTCCGACGATACTGGTAAAGTCAACAAGACCCGAGGGACGGGAGCCACAGCAGTAGTATGGCAGAGAGGGACCAGCAACTCTTAATTAACTTGTCATCCAGGGAGAGGCCCACACCAACCAAACCCGGACCATCCAACAATACACACGGTGGACAGGACGCTTTGTCACTCATGTACAAATGTGTGCAGTCTTAAATTCCTTTCCTCTCTTTCACAAGAAGTTAATGTACCCAAGAGTGATGCAAACAATTACACAATTGAACAACAAATTGTGATCAGGATGCGGTTAAATATTCTACATATTTTGCAAGCTTCTGTAAAAGGTACTTTCACTCTGGACCACTCCAGGAGTACCATCAACACAGTAAGTGCAAGCGTGGCGTGGCGATTGAGAAATCATATTAACAAATTTGTTCACTGGTCATGTAAACTGTGACAACGGCTGACAAATAATAATAATAATAATCTATATTTCTACAAGTACATGTACAAGGTATACGGGCCTAGCTGACATCAATGACATACTACTATACAGAAAGCCCCTTGTTATGCAGAGCATTTCAGACAAATTACGTCAATTTTGTCACCAGGATGCGACCCAGTCGACTAACACCCAGGTACCTATTTTACCGAGTGATGAACAGGGACAGCAGGTGTTTAAGGAAACACCTCAAGTTTCCACCCCCCGTACTGGGGATCGAACCACTGACTTCAGTGTGTGAGCTGAGTGCGCTAGCTCTCAGTGTCGTTGACAGAGAGCGAACTTTTGCAAGTAAATCACGTAATAAAGTTCACTACATGTAAATAAAACGTTATGTACCTATAATAATAAAGATTCTTGTGTGTTCTTCAGACTTTTATTACTTGTATATTAATCACAGGAAAACAAAGTATGCAAATTGCAAATAAGTCGATGAGGAGAGAACTAGGAACGTTAAAAAGTACAGAAAACCTAAACATTTATACCTAGTCACTGAACGAAACGAATATGCATAAGATATAGCAATGTTAATGTGAAGGCAACTTTGAGAGCACCACAAAGCAAATATGTTTAGAAGGAAACATGGAAATAGTATTGCAAAGTCTCCCAGTGAGCAGTGGAGAATATAATATTCAATGAAAACTCAAAAGGGACACTGAGTGCACAATGCATAGAATCAACAAATAGAAGGAAAGGAACATTTGAAGGATCTAGGAGTAATTATGTCTGCTGAGAACTTTCAAAACAAAGAAAACAGTGCCAACGGTAACTTCAAATCGCGTGCGATTTCTCGTTTAGAATATCGCTCAGTGTTGACAGCCCCGTTCATTGCAGGGGATATATCAGGGCTGGAACGGAGCTAATAAAATATTTAAATTACTGACAACGCCTAAAAATATACTCACTGGAGTGGAGGAGAGATATATGATTGAAGGCCTAAATCTACACACAGTCATAACATACTGGAGTGAGAGATATGGAAGAAAATATAAAATAAACCCACTGATAAGCCGGGGCACCGTCAACACAATAAGAAAACACTGTATCAACATCTGTTTGTCCCAGGACTTTTTAGCAGCATCAGTCTGGTTCACTAGGCAAGCATCAGACAAGCCTGACCTAGGATCGGGCTCCGGGAGTAGCAAAACTCTCGAAAACTCTGCAAAGGTATTTCAAATGTAACACTAAAATCCAATTACGTTTATATGACTCACCATCCACAACACTATGGAAATATTAGCATCGTTATAAGCAATACACAGAAAGTATAAGGGAGCTTTCACAGCTCACCTACAACTTCAAGAGGAAACATTATATAGACATGATAATGATCTAAGACCGACTGAAATCTCTTCTAAAATTTCCTCTCCAAATTGCAAGTTGCTAATTGTTCTAGTCACAGCACCGCGGCATGTTTATTTATACAAAGAAATAATTGAAGCCAGGAACATCAGTGCTCTAGAGGCGCTCAAATTATCACCAACAACAATAATTAGGAAACAAAATATATGCAAATATTAGTGTAGACAGAACAGAACATAATATAAAATTAGTCTGGATACTCTTATACAACACTGCCTGTTAATATCATCTGTTAAGTTCCGGGGATCAACACACCACGGCGCAGTCTCAGACCTGGCCACATATTTAGGAAAGAACATATTATCGGAATAGCAATTAATTGTTATTCCGATAAATGGGAATTTGTAAGACTTACCTGTCATTTGAAGTTATTAAAATAAATAACTAAGACCAGCAATCCTGCCAGAAAACAAAACATTTAGCAGACTTATTTCACACACAAATGACAGGCTGTTAGTACCTTGCTGGATGATGGTTCTGCAGGAAGCAAGATGCATGTGCAACTCTCACTCTCTATAAAACAACCTAAACAAAGAATACTCTCATAACAAGAGATGGTTTGATAAAACACTGGGATGAGCTCAAACACTATGTGCAAAGTATGCCAACAAATAACTATGATAATGTATGTGATCCCGATAACACAAAATACGAAGAGAAC
The DNA here is from genome assembly GCA_009830355.1 of Cherax destructor. Classification (NCBI taxonomy): domain Eukaryota; kingdom Metazoa; phylum Arthropoda; class Malacostraca; order Decapoda; family Parastacidae; genus Cherax; species Cherax destructor. The sequence continues at coordinate 93,024 of WNWK01006620.1, read as the reverse complement.
TATCATTTAACAAAGAAAGAACTGGGTTTTTTTCTAGAGTGAAACTTGGGTACAAATGCGTGTGGGAATACAAAGACAAACCGTATCATGCATAATGTAAACTATGTGGACAACTTGATTTATATGCACTACCCCACTATATATATATATTAGAATGTGATCAAACTACTTAAATCTCTAATCTCTAATCTCTCTTACGCAACAAACTGAAGACAAAAACACTTAGCAGAACAAGCTTTTACTGGCACAACGTTTCGCTCTAGGAACTTTTTCTCTATATTATCAGAAGTTATTTTCACAAGACAATCTTCACAGTTATAAATTTCTTAGGTATTATCACACTAATAAAGTAAACATTACAGTCATATTGACCTTCAGGTAACAATGCCCATAAGGTCCATATTTTGTGAAACAAACGCTCTGTATAAGTACAGTAAAGCACCTCAACTACTGGAATCGTTTGAAGTCCCTTGACTTCATCATAAATCCTAGAGGGTATATTCCCAAATCTGGTCACATAAATCACTCCCTATGAAAGCATAAGACTCGGCAAGCGGTGCAACATCCCCCTCAGTGAAACGCAGGGGTGCCGTGAGTACAATAAGAGAAAACACAATAAGTATCAGGAGCCCAAGACTGTTCAACTGTCTCCTAGCATGCATAAGGGGGATTACCAATAGATCCCCGGCTCTCTTCAAGAGGGAGCTGAACAGATACCTAAAGTCAGTACCTGACAAGCCCGACTGGTTCGTACGTTGGATTGCATGAAGCCAGCAGTAACAGCCTGGTTGATCCGGCCCTGATCCTCCTCGAGGCCTGGTCACGGACTAGGCCGCGGGGACGTCGACCCCAGAAACACCCTCCAGATAGAAAGGTAAATTAAAAAAAATAGTTTTTCGCCTCCCTTTTGAAGGGATGTAATATAAATCAGCTACAAATGAGGCAAAAATCTGAAAACAAATATTAGTGTAGTCATGGTCAGGAAAATAATAACGTCCATTACATACCTGTGACTCGTTTCCAGAGTTTTTCTACTTGACCATCTGTTAAAGTTAGGGTGTATTACTCCTTGTAACCACCACACTTGCATAGCCATCGCAATATGACTGGTTAGACACCACCTGCAACAACTGGTCTTGTTTCCTTAAGATTTTTTTTGCCTCTGTACCGGTTATATTTGTTTAATTTGCTGGTAAAGGTTAGAAGTCGTGTACCTCGGATGTTGACACAGTGATCTCCAATTGTGTTGATGATACTCCTGCTTTGCAGTAGTATCTTTCATTACAGTAACTTTTGTGAACAAATTGGATACCTTGTTACGAATATTTTCCACACAGAAAATATCTCTCTTTTTGTCAGTTCTAGATAGCACAGGAGCCTTAGTGGCAGTCCTAATAATTTAAAAATTTAACTGAGTTACAGTTTATTTACGAATAGTAAATTATCTCTTGTATATTTTCTCACTCAAATATCTCACCGGCTTCGAAAACGAGATGCAAGCAGTTAAGAGTATTCTAAAAATAAGACAAGTGCTTTGCAAGAGAGATGCAAGCAGAGAACAATATTTTAAGAGCAAGAACATAACTAAAAGAAGAGGCGAGTAGAGAACAATATTCTACACAGGAGAACACGAGGTTTCTGAATGAAGAGGCAAGCATAGAACGCTATTCTAAATGAGGGAACACAAGGTCTTTGAAAGGAGAGGCAAGCATAGAACGCTATTCTAAATGAGGGAACACAAGGTCTTTGAAAGGAGAGGCAAGCATAGAACGCTATTCTAAATGAGGGAACACAAGGTCTTTGAAAGGAGAGGCAAGCATAGAACGCTATTCTAAATGAGGGAACACAAGGTCTTTAAAAACTATGATCACCAATAGTGTCTTTTAATGTTTTGAAAATTGTGAGGATCATCCAAACTGTTTTCCTGACCTTGGCTACATTCATTGCTTTGTTGTGCTCTCTGAAGGTTCGGTCGTCCGACATTGATATTTTAATATATTTCAAGTGTTCCTTCCATTCTATGACCAGTTCTGGCTGTTTTGTATCCTTTACTTGAGTGTTATTCGTTCTTTCAATATCGAAGAAGGTAGAGTTGATTACCGGAGAACATTATATTTTCTGTTGCTGAATATAAGCTGACATACGGCAGGTGTTCATTGTGTTCTACACTACAACACCTGAGCACCTGAATAGCAGTTGTACAACACCTGCAAAACACCTAAACGGCGGTAAGTACACTACAGCAGAGTGCGCAACACCTAAACAACAACAGGTACCCAACAGCACCGGCACAACACCTGGTGCATGGATCAGGTTATCTCAGCAGCAGCAGCAGCGAGCCTCGCCCCCTCCCTCCCTTCAATGTACTCACCACCAACACAAGAGGGGCAACACACTCCACGTCAGCCTTACACACGTACCTGCAAAAACACAACATATCAATTCACATTTTATACAGAAATTTCAAATCAAAATGATATTTGTAAAAATTTAAAACTACGACCTGTCATCTCGACATTCTACCTCGCAAGCACATCATGATCGCTATATTCCTCCAGGGGCCAGACCAGAAATGAAGGCAAACAGAAATGGAAAAGAGGGGGAGAAGAGGGAAAAGAGGAAGAGATAAAAGGGTGTTTAAAATGTTTAAGTTAGGTCTAGTTAAACACCGGATGGAACAAAAGTACTTACACCAACATAAAATAAGGTACATAAAGAGTATTTACAACATGCACCCCAGCACAAGAACTAGTCTAACCGCCACTACTAAATCAACCAACAAAAACACTATTCAAAGTAACCCAAATACACTATCTTACACAAATAACCCACACATAAAAGCTAAGGAGGAGGTGATAGCGTAAAATAAAAGTCGCAGGGTTGGATAGAGACAAGTGCTTGGAATAGAAGACTAAAAAAACTGGTAATTATCCATTAACAACAGCAGGTAAATTCAGCAAAGAAAGATGATATATGGTTGCCTTAATAATTTGTAGAATCCTACCTCCCGAGTGCAAGAAGGAAAAGAAAGACAACAGCAATGTACCAGAAATAGTACCGGGAAATACTCGGCCAAATAAGCACATACCAGAAAAGTCCTAAAACTCTGCAAAAAGTTTGTTGCACTGAACCAAAAGACAACAGAACCTACTAGAAAGAAAATACGTTAGATTTTACCTCCACAAAAATGAAAAACTAATCCGAGAGAAAACAATGTCTAGTACAATAACTCTGATCACAACCCCATTTATGAAGAAACAAGCATAATTTGTAATGTGGGTGACCTAAGACATGGCATATGGGAGATGCTTAGTAAACTACCTTTAAACAATCCAAAAATTAACTGGAATGAAATAAACGATGAATAAACAAATATGCCAGGGGAAAGCTGAATGAAGAAGCATTCACGGTCACATTAAGACAAATCCTGCTGAGAGCCTACAGGGACCCCTGACACAAGACAACGTAAAATACTTACAAGAAAAAAAACAGGTTACTGAACTGCTCCGAAGACAGTAAGTATCACAAGAAGACTTATACCGAAAAATTGCCGACAGACACTATACACTAAAACACTTGTATTAAACAGAAGAAACGAAAAAGAAAGAAAACACCAGTCAGGAAATTAAGAAAAATCCTGAATACTGTTTCACATACGCAAGATCCAAGTTTCTTACAGTAACGGCCCTCTCCTTAAAGGAGATTCATACACAGATAAAAATATAAGCAAAATTCTGATAAAAAAAACATAAATCCGTGTTCAGCAATCCAACAGACACGAGAATTGAGGACCCACATATTTTCATCACTCTGTCCACCCTACTCATATAAATTATATGTCACATTAGCACAAATCCTTCAAACTTCAAAAAAGAAATAAACATGCGAATGCATGCAGCACCTGGGCCTGATTCCTGAAATTTGATACTTGTAAAGAAATTAAAGTACCATTATTAAGAGCACTCAGTGTTCTCTGAAGGAGGAGCTTATATTCAAGCAAAATCCCAGAGGCCTTAAAAAAGTGAGCTGCACCGTCAATCTTTATTAAGGAGACAGCAGAGCTACGAAAAAAAAAAAAGCACTATCAGCACACACACATGACTCACAGAACTCAAATTACATGAATTAAGAACAGGAAGATCATGCTGCGTGTTACAACTATATCCTTGATAAATTACACACATGTGCAACACTTGGGTATCTTTATTGTGGAAACATTTCGATCCTCTTTAAAGATACCCAAGTGTTGCACATGTGTGTAATTTATCAACTCGCCGGTTCCCTGAACCATTCATCTACAATGAGGCTTTGGAAGAAAACAAAAACGCAGATGCGGTTTACATGGATTTTGTAAAGAAATTTGAAGCACTGTCAAAATGGAGAGAAAGCCTATAAAATGAGGTGACCAAGTGTATTACGACACATAGGGAAATGTATAATGAGAAGTCTAAGAGAATACATGATGGCAGTAAACAGTCTTAACAAATTAAGAAGTTTAGCACCCCAAGGCACCGTCCTAGTACCTTTGCTGCTTGTCATCCTCACAGAAGACACATTAAAACACTAGTCACAGCTTCCTATCATCTTTAAGAGACCAATCATAGCTCCTTTACATGAGGGAGGTAGCAGAGCGTTAGCCAATAATTACTGACCAGTAGAACTACCATATCACATCATAAAAGTCTTTGAAAATGACGAGATGCCAAATGACAAGCTTTATGGAACAGCACAATCTGCATAACTCAAACCAGCATGGTTTAGAATGTGATATACGTATACAAATTTCAAAAGGCGTTTTGGAAATGCGATCATGGGGCCATTGCATACTAAATGAGGGCCATAGGGAAGATGGGCAGATGGATTTTCAAATTTCTAACAATAACACAAAGTGTAGTAGTAAACAGATCAAAAGCTAGTAAAGCGAAGTAAAAAAAATCAGTTCCCCAAGGCACTCATGGCACCTCTGCTGTCTCTTATCCTCATTAGCAGACATTAAAAAAACTGTCACACTTTTGTATTATTTGCAGATAACACCAAAATAAGCATGAAAGTCACAGGGTTTTTCAGGGAAAAGTGGAGAACATGACATTCCAGCTGCTTAAATATAGAAAGAATTAAGAACTCAAAAGAGTCACTGTATACAAACTCATCAAACAGAACGAAAGAAACACGTGAAAGACCAGGGAGCAATTATGTTGGCTGACCTTTCTTTCAAATACAAAAAGGCAAATGTCCCGACAGCTAGGAATATGATGGGGTGGATAATGAGAACTTACAAGACAAGGAGAAGTAGTGCCAATCGTGACTTTTCAAATCGCTTATGCTCTCTCGTTCAGAATATTCTTCAGTGTTGACGGCACCATTCTGGGCAGGAGAGACATCAGAGCTGGAGTAGATACAGAGATCATTTACAGCTCGCACATAACCAAGCATTGAATTACTGGGATTGCCTTAAAGGCCTAAACATGCACTCCCTGGAGCGGAGGAGAGATACATGATAATGTATACCTGGAAAGTATTTGAAGGTCTAGTACCAAATTTGCCCACTGCCATAACAATATAGTGGAGAGATATATGGGAGGAAGTTCAAAATAAACCCAGTGAAAACAAGGGACGCTGTAAGCACAATAAGAGAACATTGTATCAACATCTGTGGGCCTAAACTATTCAACATCTTGCCAGAAGATAACAGAAACACTGTCTTCAAGGGAAAACTGGACAAGTATCTTCACCAGGTGCCAGATCAACATACTGCAGTCTGCCAGCAGCAACAGAATGGTTGACCAAGCAAGCACCAAATGAGCCTTGTCCAATGTCGGGCTTTGGTAGTAGAAAAACTATCAAAACTCAAGGGTATATCAAAGGCAAATATCCCAAAAACAAGTATTCAAGTTACATTAGAAGATACAGAAATCTTGAAAGACTAATGTGAATCGATATTCAATGACCCACTAAACAACTCTTAGAGAGTAGAAGATCCAGAAAGTTTTTTTCATTACGTAACTCTGTCAACTCGCCAAATCATGTATCTGATATAAGAACAAGTTCTGTAAGACTCGAGAGAGAAATAGAGAACATGCACACCCACACAGCACCAGGACCTGACTCATGGACTTATATTTTCCACCTATCGCGAACACTTGGCATATTTTAGAGGAAGAGCTTAGATCTAGGCGAAATCCCAGAGGGACTAAAAAGTACAGACAGCTCTTCTGCACAAATGAGGTAATAAAGCCCTGTCAAAAAGTTACAGGTCAGTGGCACAATCACAGATAAAAACCTTTCAGAGGTGAAACACCAAGACTTATACAACTCAGCACGGATTTGGAGAAAGATCATGCTTGTTACAACTATAAGATCACTATATCGTAATGATTCAATGGTTGAGAGAAGCATTAACTCCCTATTTTACCTTGGGTTGTGCAACTGTGGTGAATCCATGTCATCACCAATGTTCCGTCTTAAACTCAAAAATTTTAGCATGGGACGTCAATGCAATTGGTCACTAGATTTTTTTAGACTACCTTGCTACCACCTTTGTAGAGAGGGGGGAAGCTAATTCCATTATTTTTAATAACTGTGGAATAACTCTTACTTGAAGATTAAGTCTCCATAAAATAGTAACTTCACGTGAGAGAGGTTTCTTGCAATTCTTGGTGAATATGGATTTCCACGAGTCTGGGTCTCGGGCAGAGCACTTTGTGTAGGTTTAAAAATAGATTAGATGAACACATATAATGAGTGCTAGTGGAGGGATGACAGTAAGACCTGCCTAGTAAACTTACTGCAATGTTCTCCTAGTATGTAATACTCTTTGCTACCGTTACACTCCCTAAGACTTAAATGGAAGAGATGAAGGATGGAATGGAAGAGAAATATCAATAAAAACGAGAGGTCGGGCGGGAAGGAAAAAGAAAACGAAAGAGGGAGGAAAGATATGAAGAGGAAGATGGGAAGAAAAGAGGTAGAGGAAAATATGGAAATATATAAGTAGAACGAAAAGTGGAAGAATGGATAGAAGGAAAGTCAGGGGAGCAGAGGAAACTAATTGGATGATGGGTAGGAGAGGGCGTGGTGAAGGGTAGATACACACAACTTGGGGGGTGGCTCGTAGGGAAGGGGGAAGGGGTAAGGAACCTGAGTCACACGGGGGGGGGGGATCAATAAGGGTCAGCTGTTGGCTAATCACCCATTTAGCGACGCCTGCCATCACCTGGTGTTTGTTCTCCTGCAGTTACTACCTTGCCCATCGCCTTGCCAACTACACATTATCCCGTTACTTTACTCCAATTTTGTCTACACCAAAATTTCCATCTTGTCTACACCTGTATTACCATTTGGTCTATTCCGAAAATGTCATATATTCTCCTTATTATCTATTATCAGTCAATATAGTGTGTGTGTGTGTGTGTGTGTGTGTTAGTTACCATTTTGTCCTAGGCACATGTCGATTAGACACTAGGCCTGTATCCATCCCTCCATTTTGCCTTATTTTGTTTGAAAAAAACTCTCACTTGACATAATTAGTCTTAAATCCTTCACATTTGTTTTCCTTCTATTTTGTGATCCTCTTGAGTTTTGTATAGTGTCTTCTACCGAGGTGATTCTCATGATTATTTTTAAATCCTCCGTAAATGATGTGGCGAGTGTTTTTATGCCTGTTATGAGAATAATAAACAGTAAAGCACCAAGACCGAGCTTTCTATTTGTTCTCTCGAGGTTGGAATACTGACAGCTCCCGCCAAGGCAGGCGAGATTGCTAAGCTGAAAAACGTACACAGAACTTTCATTGCTAGCGTATTTTCAATCAAGCATCTGAACTACTGGGAATGCTTGCACTCCCTACTACTGTATTCCTTGAAAATTAGGTGAGAAAGGTATATAATTATAATTTACACCTGGAAAATCCTGGAGGAACTGGCCTTGAACACTGAAATCACTCCGTATGTCAAAAAACTTGGCAGACGGTGCAAAATACTTCCATTAAAAAGCAAGGGCGTTTCGAGAGCACTAACAGAGAACTCGATGAGTGTCAGAGGTCCCTAACTCTTCCAACGCCCTCCCGCCGTACATAAGGGAAATTGTTAAGTAAAAGGACACAAATGCAACTAATGTGACATTTTATTGTGGCAACGTTTCGCTCTCCAGGAGCTTTCTCAAGCCGTTACAAGCGAGGTGAAATACTAGTGGTGGTCGAAGTAGTAGTGATATAAGTAGTAGTAGTAGTAGTAGTAGTAGTAGTAATACAATAAGGTAGAACAATCAATATGCACATGAGTAAAAGGTGATAAAACAAATACTTGGGTAGTATAACAATAGGTTAGACAAATATTTTTGCTGGAGGTTGAAATATAGAAGGCCTGTAGGAGTGTTCCACATCTACGATGTGCTTGTGTTGAATTAACAGGAGAGACTATGTGATGGTATGGTTAACTGTTTTCAGGAGGATTCTTGCTAAGGCTTCAGAGATGGTGAAGCTGCCTTTGTTTTGTTTAATTGTGTTAGAAACAGAGATAAGTGCTGATTCAAGGCACTTGCGTCTACGGAAATTAGTTTCTTTGATTACTAGTCGGGCGTCTTTGAATTTCATGAGATGATTGTTGGAATTTTGGTGTTGTACGCAGGCGTTGTTCAGGTTATCGTTTCTGCATGCATTAATGTGTTCATTGATGCGTGTTTCGAGGTTTCTTGCTGTTTCTCCTACATAAATTCTGTCGCAGCCTCCACAGGGTATAGTGTAGACCCCTGCGTTGACTGGTTCATGGTGCTTGGATTTAGTCCTGGTTAGATCCTTAATAGAAGTACTGGAAGCGATGGCGACTCTAGTGTTAGCTTGTGCAAATACTTTAGAAATGTTGGATGCAACCTGGCTGTTGGGAAGAATTATAACTTTGTTTGGAGTGGTGTTGACGCGAGGAGAATTAATGATCTGAAGAGCTCTTTTCTTGCAATCTTTGTATCCTTCCAGTATGCTGGATTCTTCTGTTTACTACTCCCCTGTGTTCTGTCAAAGTTCAATATCCATTTGCCTAATTTCTCCATTATACCTATCACCCAAATTTTGTGTACAATTACCCTATAATTGAAACTGTCAAATATATGTGTGCAAAATCTGTGTACACAATATATGTATTTTGGTGTTCTTCCAATGCCTCATAATTCTGTCATAGTGGTTTAATAGTTGTGACAAGCATGATCTTCCCGCTCTAAATCCATGCTGGTTTTTGGTTGTGGTCCATAAAACTTGTAATGTGGCATCTCATTACTCTTTCGAAGACTTTTATTTGTGCGATGTTAATGTTATTTGCTGTAATTTTTGGTTAGTACTCTACTCTTACGCAAACAAGCTTTTGTTTGCACTCTCTAAGGCCTCTGGGGTTTCAACTAGGTCTTAAGCTCTTCAAAGGATACAGAGTTCTTGTGCTAGTGGTACTGTGCATTTTATAAATAAGCAATTCCACAAAAGCTGTCCAGGTGCTGCATGAGTGGGCATGTTTTCTTTTATATAATTTTAAGGGATTAATGCTTATGTCATTATATGACGCGTGACCTTCAAATGGAATGAAATAAAAAACTTCATTCTCCATCCTGCTTTTGTTTAGCGAGTGGCTGAAAATTTATTTATATTAGTCTTTTAGAATTCTTCTCATTTCCTTTTCATCGTCAATGCCTGAGCCTCCTGTGTTTAGTCCAATTCTGCAGATAGTTCTTAACTTGAATTTTGCATAAATATTGAAATATTTGAGATTTCTTGCAGTATCCTGGATGGCTTTTTGTTCCCTTTGTCCTTCTGTTTGGTAAGACACCTTAAGTTTATGTTCTACCTATGAATAAAATGTTATTACGTATGTGGCTACGTAGTGGTGCCGGCGGCGGACGTCAGTTTGTCTGGAGACAGGACAAAATACTCCAATATTTTGCTAATATCAACTCTACGGCTTATTTATCTATCAAAATTCATCTAATATGACATAATAAACAATATAAATAACATAGAAACCTGATATATACTCTAGAATGAATAAAATATGTCATTATGTAACAAGTGGAGGCGGCCATAACCGCACCAGCATTGTTGTGGTATTCACTGCCATCTAGTGACGGCCTTTCGAAGTAGTCTATTATAATTATTATAGTACATTATTATTAGACATTTATTATTATACATGTATATTATTATATTATACTATTATTATACGTATTATTATTATTTATTAGTACGTAAGTATTCTTATAATTTATATTATACGTATATTATATAATTATTATATACGTATTATTATTAATTTATTAGTACGTACGTATTCTTATAATAATACTCTTGCTTACCATTTGGAATTTTTATTCACACAAAAAATAGAAGATTTACTGTTATGCAGACTACTGCATTAATGTAATAATTGTATAAATAATGTCAACCCATTCATGACTTGCGTATTGGAATGGCCACTCGGACAGGTATTGGACGGTGACGTCATTTGTTTACTCGTGAACATCGCCAAAGAATCGAACATTTCTGCTACGTTGAGCTCAATTTCAAGGTACTTTTCGTCGTGAAACCAATCAAAATCATATCTATTTCTGTAATATATCTTCCATTCTATCAAATGAGAACAAAACAAAACGAGAATACAACCATAAAAACCTTACGAAAATATACCGCTAAGGGGCGGCTAATGGCTGAGAAGTGAACTCCGTTATTTATGGTCTGATTTCTTTCATTTTTGGTGTACGTTAAGAAGCATCTTTCCATTATACATTGCCCAAGTTTCAATAAGATAGTCCAACAAACAACTGAGATCCCATTCCCTAGATCAAGAGCCCCTCACCAACGTCAAGGAAATTCCCTTGAGGCCCGCTCGCATCTGGAAGCAAAAAATTGACCGAGCGACTGCTCGTATCTCGAAAAACTCGCGTCAGGGCACTCGTAAGTAGAGGTTCCACTGTACATTCTTCTACGCTATCTCTTTATATCTTATCTTTTTTTCAAGTTTTCTCAGTGGTAACTATTTTATGCAGACCTTGTATGCTTGTGTTCAGCTTTTCCAAGCACTGGTGAGGATTTAGGTGCTCATGACTTTTCTGATTGTTGAATTTCAATTTACTGATCATAATTTACACCTGGAAAATCCTGATGGGATTGGTCCCAAACATGAAAGCCAAAATAACTCCATACGAAAGCAAGAGACTTGGCAGACTGCCGGATTTCTCGAAAAAACAGGGGCTCAATGAGTGCACTAAGAGAGAGCTCGACAAGTGTAAGAGATTCTCGATTATTCACATTCTCCCTTCATGCATAAGGGAAATTACCAACAAATATTTGGCTGTTATCGAGAAGAAACTTGATAAGTTCTAATCGGTTCTTGATCAGCCAGGCTGTGGTTTATACACTGGACTGAAACTGGCCAGCACCAACAGCCTGGCTGATCAGGCCAGCAATTAAATCTGATCTGAGATCGAGCGGCGGGGGGATGACCCCCAAAATCACCAAAAGGTTAACAAAAGTAGACCTAATGGGAATAGTAAACATTTCGATATTAGACATAATGGGAATGTGACAGTATGAATGATCCATATATATATATAACAATCATTTTAAGTTAATGAACACATTTGCAAGGTTTGTATAATATATTTAGGTTAGGCTTCGCTCGCTGGTAGCTTTATCAAGCGTCAATTTACAACAACACATACACCAATAGTGAAGCCAGGAAAAAAGGTGACTGCTATCATAAGTTTACAATAAAAAGGTATAAAATGGTTCCATAAATTAATGATAGTGGTGTTGTGGGGTCTTAATATGACTTTTGTTGATGTACCTCTAAGAGCAGGGTAGTAGCTGACAACTATGTACCTCTAAGAGCAGGGTAGTAGATCACAACTATGTAAATCTAAGAGCAGGGTAGTAGCTCACAACTAATGTACCTCTAAGAGCAGGGTAGTAGCTCACAACTAATGTACCTCTAAGAGCAGGGTAGTAGCTCACAACTAATGTACCTCTAAGAGCAGGGTAGTAGCTCACAACTATGTACCTCTAAGAGCAGGGTAGTAGCTCACAACTAATGTACCTCTAAGAGCAGGGTAGTAGATCACAAATATGTACCTCTAAGAGCAGGGTAGTAGCTCACAACTATGTACCTCTAAGAGCAGGGTAGTAGCTCACAACTATGTACCTCTAAGAGCAGGGTAGTACCTCACAACTATGTACCTCTAAGAGCAGGGTAGTAGCTCACAACTATGTACCTCTAAGAGCAGGGTAGTAGCTCACAACTAATGTACCTCTAAGAGCAGGGTAGTAGCTCACAACTATGTGCCTCTAAGAGCAGGGTAGTAGCTCACAACTATGTACCTCTAAGAGCAGGGTAGTAGCTCACAACTATGTACCTCTAAGAGCAGGGTAGTAGATCACAACTATGTACCTCTAAGAGCAGGGTAGTAGCTCACAACTAATGTACCTCTAAGAGCAGGGTAGTAGCTCACAACTATGTACCTCTAAGAGCAGGGTAGTAGCTCACAACTAATGTACCTCTAAGAGCAGGGTAGTAGCTCACAACTAATGTACCTCTAAGAGCAGGGTAGTAGATCACAACTAATGTACCTCTAAGAGCAGGGTAGTAGCTCACAACTAATGTACCTCTAAGAGCAGGGTAGTAGATCACAACTAATGTACCTCTAAGAGCAGGGTAGTAGATCACAACTAATGTACCTCTAAGAGCAGGGTAGTAGCTCACAACTATGTACCTCTAAGAGCAGGGTAGTAGCTCACAACTAATGTACCTCTAAGAGCAGGGTAGTAGCTCACAACTAATGTACCTCTAAGAGCAGGGTAGTAGCTCACAACTAATGTACCTCTAAGAGCAGGGTAGTAGCTCACAACTAATGTACCTCTAAGAGCAGGGTAGTAGCTCACAACTATGTACCTCTAAGAGCAGGGTAGTTGCTCACAACTATGTACCTCTAAGAGCAGGGTAGTAGCTCACAACTGATGTACCTCTAAGAGCAGGGTAGTTGCTCACAACTATGT
>WNWK01006620.1:0-75000 GCA_009830355.1 Cherax destructor | reverse complement strand
ATCTTTCAAGGAGCCTTGCTGTACTGACAGGAAGACAGGCATCTTTCCAACCAAGAATCAGACGACCCGCCCATCGGTGTCTTACATACAGTAATAAAGAAAGATACAGTTCCCATCCTTATGTAACTAAAGTGAATGAATACTAGGTGCTAAATAACACGAAAACAGAATACGAGACAAAACTGAACCAAGAAGGGTAAGGAGATGCCCAATATACAGTGTCAATTACGGTGCCAGACCTTCCTCACCTTCATACTGTAACCGACACTGACACTGTAGTGTCAATTACGGTGCCAAAGCTTCCTGACCTTCATACTGTAACCGACACTGACACTGTACAGTATCAATTACGGTGCCAACCTTCCTCATCTTCATACTGTAACCGACACTGACACTGTACAGTGTCAATTACGGTGCCAGACCTTCCTCACCTTCATACTGTAACCGACACTGACACTGTACAGTGTCAATTACGGTGCCAACCTTCCTCACCTTCATACTGTAACCGATACTGACACTATACAGTGTCAGTTACGGTGCCAGACCTTCCTCACCTTCATACTGTAACCGACACTGACCATAAATGGAAGAGGTTGAAGAAACTTGAACATTTAAAAGACTGAAAGGCCAGATTCATTCTGAAAAAAAACCACGATACAAATGTATTATAAGCATTATTTATTTCAATATGTGTTTGTCCGACCTCAACATTTAACCTAATACAGTCATACCTCGCCCTACGTCATTAATTGGTTCCAAGAGTCGTGATGTAACACTGTTTTTGACGTAAACCGAAAATTACTTAAAAATGCCTTAAAATGACGACAAAAACTATAAAACTAGAGCAAATAACCTTAAAAAACACTAAAAACACATTTTAGTCCTATTTTTTTTAAAGATTAATGAACACAATTAAAACAATTATGACGTAGGTGACGTTGTTGAGTGACGTAAAGTCGGACGTAATTCATTTTCGTGATGTTCAAACTTATTTTAGAGAAGTTACCGCAACAATGTATTTTCACTCTGCTCATGAAGCACAATGAAGCTTGCAGACTATGCAAGCTTATCAATCTGCAATTAAAAACACATTTAAAGAAGAAAGAAGAAGTGAAGTCAGAGACGAAGAGTGAAGCGACAAGTGAGGTGAGAGAAGAGTAGTAGAGCAAGAGGTTAATCAAGAGAGCAGTGCCAGCCTGCACTATATTATGACATGTCACACCTTGCCACGTGCTGCCACCACACCACCAAACACGGTCAACACCACCAAACACGGTCAACACCACCAAACACGGTCAACACCACCAAATACGGTCAACACCACCAAATACGGTCAACACCACCAACACAAGAGATGCCAAAACTGATCATGATACTTAACTCATTTGTTGTAAGCAGGAATATTGCTGTATACTAAGAGCACCTTTTAAGGCAGGCGAACTTGCATAGCTGGTGTACAGAGATCTTTCATTACCCAAATACATTCAGTCAAGCACCTCCAGAGGTCGGCCAAGTTTTTTGGGTATTACCCCAAAGCATATTAGCGTACAGAAAAATTACCCACTAGACTAAAAATTATTTGTTTGAAAAAAATATATAACTTTCATAATTTACCATAATTTTTCCTCGCGGATGTGATAGTGGCATTGTTGTGGTCCTTGAAGGTGAGATCTTCGGACATTACCACTCCCAGGTCCTTCACATTGCTTTTCCGCTTTATTGTGTGATTAGAGTTTGTAATATACTCAGTCCTAGCTATTATTTCCTCCAGTTTTCCATAACGGAGTAGTTGGAATTTGTCTTCATTGAACATCATATTGTTCTCTGTTGTCCATTGGAAAACTTGGTGTGTGTGTACTCACCTAGTTGTAGTTGAAGGGGTCTAGTCACAGCTCCTGGCCCCGCCTCTTCACTGGCCGCTACTGGGTCACTCTCCCTTCGCCATGAGCCTTATCATACCTCTTCTTATAGCTATGAATGGATCCTGCCTCCACTACATCACTTCCCAAGCTATTCCACTTCCTGACCACTCTGTGACTGAAAAAATACTTCCTAACATCCCTGTGATTCATCTGAGTCTTCAACTTCCAACTGTGTCCCCTTGTTGCTGTGTCCTATCTCTGGAACATTCTGTCTCTGTCCACCTTGTCAATTCCTCTCAGTATTTTATATGTCGTTATCATGTCCCCCCTTTCTCTCCTGTCCTCCAGTATCGTCAGGTCGATTTCCCTTAACCTCCCCTCGTAGGACATACCCCTTAGCTCCGGGACTAGCCTTGTTGCAAACCTTTACACTTTCTCTAGTTTCTTTATGTGCTTGGCTAGGTGTGGGTTCCAAACAGGTGCTGCATACTTTAGTATGGGCCTAACGTACACAGTGTACAGGGTTCTGAACTATTCCTTATTAAGATGTCGAAATGCTGTTCTTAGGTTTGCTAGGCGCCCGTATGCTGCAGCAGTTATTTGGTTGATGTGCGCCTCAGATGTGCCTGGTGTTATACTCACCCCAAGATCTTTTTCCTTGAGTGAGGTTTGTAGTCTCTGGCCCTCTAGATTGTACTCCGTCTGCGGTCTTCTTTGCCCTTCCCCAATCTTCATGACTTTGCATTTGGTGGGGTTGAACTCCAGGAGCCAATTTCTAGACCAGTCCTGCAGCCTGTCCAGATCCCTTTGTAGTTCTGCCTGGTCCTCGTCCGATTGGATTCTTATCATCAACTTCACATAATCTGCAAACAGGGACACTTCGGAGCCTATTTCTTCCGTCATGTCGTTCACAAATACCAGAAACAGCACCGGCCCTAGGACTGACCACTGTGGAACCCCACTCGTCACAGGCGCCCACTCTGACACCTCGCCGTGTGTGTGTGTGTGTGTGTGTGTGTGTGTGTGTGTGTGTGTGTGTGTGTGTGTGTGTGTCTGTGTCTGTGTCTGTGTGTGTGTCTGTGTGTTAGTTACCATTTTGTCCTAGGCACATGTCGATTAGACACTAGGCCTGTTGTATGTATGTATGTATGTTGTGTGTGTGTGTGTGTGTGTGTGTGTGTGTGTGTGTGTGTGTGTGTGTGTAACGAAACACTTCGAAATGTTTCGGCCCCGCCGGTGTGTGTGTCTCTGTGTGTACTCACCTAATTGTGGTTGCAGGGGTCGAGACTCAGCTCCTGGCCCCGCCTCTTCGTTGTCTGCTACTGGGTCTCTGCTCTCCCTGCTCCATGAGCTTTATCATACCTTGTCTTAAAACTATGTATGGTTCCTGCCTCCACTATATCTTTCTCTAGACTATTCCACTTCCTGACTACTCTGTGGCTGAAGAAATGCTTCCTGACATCCCTTTGACTCATCTGAGTCTTCAGCTTCCAGTTGTGTCCCCTTGTTTCTGTGTTCCCTCTCTGAAACATCCTGTCACTGTCTACCTTGTCAATTCCCCGCAGTATTTTGTATGTCGTTATCATGTCTCCTCTGACCCTTCTTTCCTCCAGTGTTGTTAGTCCTATTTCCCTCAATCTTTCTGTGTGTGTGTGTGTGTGTGTCTTTGTGTGTGTGTCTGTGTGTGTGTGTGTCCTGTGTGTGTGTGTGCCTGTGTGTGTGTGTGCCTGTGTGTGTGCCTGTCTCTCTCTCTCTCGTGCCAAATGGGTAAAACTTGTCATTACAGACTCATTTAAAATTGTCTTTCTAAGTTTTCTTATAGACTCTGTCATGTACCAAGAACTCATTTCAAACATTAGAGAGAGGAGCTGCTCATTTCAGGGAGTCCCAGAAGTCGAGAAAATATGGAGAACTTGCCCATCATTATATGTTTGTTCCCATAGGCTCAGAGACCCTTGGCTCATGGGGAAAGAGTGCATCTAAGTTCCTCAAGGAGCTGGGCAAAAGACTCAACAGGGTAACTAGGGATCACAGGGCAGATAGTCTTCTGTTCCAGCGACTCAGCGCTGCTGTTCAGAGGGGTAATGCATGCTGTATTTTGGGCACGCGCCCCAGCTCTGAGGAGCTGCATGAGATTTTCGCATTATAATCAGTGACAAACATGTAACAATATGTACTAGACATGCATCTCTCACTCCTTATATACTGTATAAGCCATCTTTATAACAATGTATCTCTTAAATCTTTTGTACCATATTATGTAATAAAATATACCTATTGGTAAAAAAAAAAAAAAGGATGGGGTGGTAGAAGTGGAATATTCAAATGGCTTCAGGAAGAAATCCAAATATTCGTCCTTGAAGCCTTTTTATCCACTTCTCCGAGGCTATGGGTCCCACAATTTGTCCCAGAGGTGGACCCCATCCTATATATAAAAATATATATATGTATTTATATATATATATATATATATATATATATATATATATATATATATATATGTCGTGCCAGCTTTTAGCTTGTCTTCCAGCGTGTCCAAGCCATGTCGTAATGTTCTTGCAATCGTGAAAGGCAGTAGCAGACTGCCCCAAATTCATGTTGACCTGGTTTGTGACGATTGCATGTGATCGGCAATCTTGCTTCTTAGGACCTGTCCAAAAAATCTTGATAATGTGTGATGTTACAGCTTTTAGTCTATAACTTTTCGCTGTTGCTTTACTGCCAAATTTTGTGTGGGATGACACCTGTATCGAGGTTCCTCTCCAAACAACACCAAAGGCACAAGATAACGATTTCTTACTTTTTTTCTATATGGAGTTCCACGAGTCTGTACCTGGGGCAGAATAAATGGGCATGGTAACAATGACTTTTACAAAGTCATCTGGGCACGGCTACCTGTAGTCCCCTCCGGAGGTGACAGCCCCTGCAGCCTGGTCCCAGACCAGGCCTCTTGGTTGCTGGCCTCATCTATAAGATTATTGGTACCCGCTGACAATAGTCCAATGTCAGCTGTGTTTTGAGTTTGATAAACAACACATTTTGGTTGTCAATGTGTAGACTGATGATGGTTCACTCAACAGTCTTATCATCACTTCAGTATCTCACTCACTTTGTATTGCCATCACTCTATATTTTATCTTCTTTAAGTTAAGGACTCTATACTGGATGTGGCTCTTGCTCTGGATTTTGCCTGCAAAAAAAATGTATTTGAGATTTCTTTTATTTTCACTGATAGCTTTTTGCTCCGTCTCTCCTGGACTCTATGAGAAGCAATTTGAGCAAGACGTTTGCCCTTTCCTTGACTATTTAAATTCCTGCTGACCAGGGGTGTCAGAAACTACACATATCAACAGAGTTTGGAGTCTCACCCATGAAAAACTTATTGCAATTGTCAATGTGTAGTCTGATTAATATCTCACTATACACAAGAGTCGTACTACTACTTCAGTATTTCACTCATTTCCTTGTTGTACCTTTGATATACCTTTGAAGAGTTTCGAGAGTATCTACTCTCTGAGCCCGTCCATGGGCCAGGCTCGTCTGGTCAACCAGGCTGTTGCTGCTGGAGGCCCGCTGCCCCACATATCCATCACAGCCTGGTTGATCTGGCACCCGATGAAGATACTTGTCCAGTTTCCTCTTGAAGGCTTCTACACTGGTTCCAGCCGTGTTTCGGATATCTTCTGGTAAGATGTTGAATAGTCTGGGACCCCGGATGTTAATACAGTGCTCCCGTATTGTCCCCACCGAACCCCTGCTCCTCACTGGGTTTATTTTACACTTTCTCCCATATCTCACTCCAGTATGTTGTTATGGCAGTGTGCAGATTTGGGACCAGGCCCTCAAGTACTTTCCAAGTATATATTATCATGTATCTCTCTCTCCTCCGCTCCAATGAGTACATGTTCAAGACTTGAAGGCGTTCCCAATAATTTAGATGTTTCAATGGCTCAATGTGAGCCGTAAACGATCTCTGAATTTGTTCCAGCTCTGATATTTCTCCTGCCCTGAACGGGGCCGTCAGCACTGAGCAGTATTCTAAGTGAGGGAGCACTAGCGATTTGAAGTGTCACCATCGGAATTATTTCCCTTGTTTTGAAAGTTCTCAATACCCACCCCGTCATCTTCCTGGCTGTTGTGATCTTTGTCTTGTTATGGTCTTTAAAAGACAGACCAGCAGACATAATTATTCCCAAGTCCTTTATGTGTTCCTTTCGTATGTGGTGACCCTCTTGCGTTTTGTATATAGTGTTCATTTTGAGTTCATTTTTTCCATACCTAAGCAGCTGAAACTTATCACCATTGAACGTCATGTTGTTCTCCACTGCCCACTGGAAGACCCTGCTTATGTCCTCCTGTAATTTTTCAGTGTCCTCTACCGTAATGACTTTCTTGCTTATTTTAGTGTCATCTGCAAATGATGATACAAAAGTGTGCTGGGTGTTTTTATCTATGTCTGTTATGAGGATGAGAAACAGCAGAGGTGCCAGGACAGTGCCTTGACCTTGACCAGGACAGTGCTTTTGACCTCGGTGATGCTGGATCTTGCCCTGTTCACTACTACATTTTGTGTTATGTGTGTTAGGAACTCAAATATCCATCTGCCTACCTTCCCAGTAATGCCTATGGCCCTCATTTTGTGCGCTATCACTCCATGATCGCATTTGTCAAACGCCTTTGCAAAATCTGTGTAAATCACATTTGCGTTTTGGTCGTCCTCCAATGCCTCCGTAATTCTGTAATAATGGTTCAGCAGCTGTGACAGGCATGATCGTCCCGCTCTAAAGCCATGCTGGTTCGGGTTATGTTGGTTGTGCTGGTCCATGAAGTTTGTAATCTGCCGTCTCATCACTCTTTCAAAGATTTTTATGATGTGAGAAGTGAGGGCTACTGGTCTGTAATTTTTAGCTAGTGCTCTACTACCTCCCTTATGCAAAGGAGCTATGTCTGCACTCTTTAAGGCCTCCGGTATTTCACCTAGATCTAAGCTCTTTCTCCACAGAACACTAAGGGCTCGTGCTAATGGTACTTTGCACTGCTTTATAAATAAAGCATTCCATGAATCTGGTCCAGGTGCTGAGTGAGTGGGCATGTTGTCGACAGTGTAGCTTCCACTTCCTTTAAGTAAGGGCCCGTTACCAGATGTGATTTCTGCACTGAATTCTGCATATGAGAAAAAGTGTTTTGAATTACTTTCAATTTTATTTCTGGCTTTTTTGATCCCCTCCCTCACCTGGGCTCTGTATGACGTATTTATTTTGAGTTCAATATATTCCATTTCTCCAGTGTTACTTTGTGTTCCTCAGAATGTCTGCAAACTTTTCTATTCTTAGTGTATCATGGGGTTGTTAGGGTAGTGTGACTATGGGGTTGGGTGGGGAGGGAGCAGACAGCCAAGAAACTCAATAAAATTAGGGTCATAAGAGGTTTAAAATAGCAAATCATAAAGCATATGGCGAGGCAGGTGGAGAGCGAGCCAAAATAGGTTGTGAAGGAGTGTATTAAAGCCACGAGATGCGAGTACAGATTAAGGAAGGAACATCAGGTAAGCATACTTGCATTTAAAAACCAACACACGGTAGACGGGAAGACAAGGTGGTGGTGGGTCGGAGACGAGACGAGACGGGACGGGACGGGACGGGACGGGACATACCTATGGCTGGTTACAAGAGTACGACTCTCGGTCAAACCTGGGACCAGGCTTCCTTGTTGATTACTTAATCAACCAGGCTGTTGATATCAGCAACCAGCATGCCTACATTAGCTAAAACAATTTGGCACATCATGCAGGAACTGGACTAATTCCCTTTTAAAACTTCTACCTCTGTTCCAGCAATATTTCGTGTATACAGGATGTTGAATGAATAGCAGTGGACTATGGATGTTGACACAGAATTTCCTAACTTTACCCAAGACACCCCTGCCTTTTATTGGGTTAGTTCTAACTTTCTCTGGTATCTCTCACGCCAGAAAGTTATGGTAGTCCGCAGATTTGTGACCTGATCCTGTGTATATTATCAGGTATTTGCCTTTTCTCCTTTCCAGAGCACTTTGAGACGTTCGGATCAGTTTAGATGTTTTACTGACAGTACTCCCCAGAGAGAAGGCGAGACATACGTTATGAAATATACATGGAAGATACTGAAGAGCCTGGTCCCAAACCTACGCACTACCAAAATACTCTAGTGAAGTGAAAGATATGCACGTGGAAAATAGATGCAAATAGACCCAGTGAAAAGAAAGGGAGCCAATGGCACAATAAGAGAATGTTGTATCAGTATGCTACAAGCAAACATCAGAAATGCTATCATAACAAGTGTAGATGTATTGAAGAGGAACCTGGATCACTACCTCCCCAGTGTGCCAGATCAACCAGGTTAGATTAATTATAAACTTACTCCTGCATCTATCTCGCCAAAAAGTTATGGTAGTCTGCAGATTTGCGACCTGGCCCTCAGGTATTTTTCCTGAGTATATTGTTAGATATCTGCCTTTTCTCACTTCCAGAACACTCCCATTCCCATTATTTTAGCTTAGCCGGTGGCTGGCAGGCCACCAATGGCAACAGCCTGGTTGATCAGGCAAAGAAGGCCGGGCCACGAGAGTAGGAAAAGTCTGGAAACAAGTCACAGAGGCGAGCAGTGTAAGTGCCTCTTGTATTTTTGTTTAGCTCTGATATTTATCTTTCCCTGAGAAGAGATGGAAACACCACAATATTGCAGACCTGAGAGCACAGGTCATTACCGACGTGACCTTACTTGCTTGCAAAGGTCTCATATTCAACCAATCGTTTTCCTGGGAGGGCAGGACAGGCCAGGTACCTGGAAATACCTGGAGAGAGTTCCAGGGGTCAACGTCCCTGCGACCCGGTCTGTGACCAGGCCTGTGTACAGAGCCTGCTCATGATAAACCAGCTGATACTTGCTCTACCATTGGTCATGTCTGAGTGAGCGGGTCAGTATGGGTGAATGGATGGGCATGCGTGTTCTCACACTGGGTGCCTCTGTACATGACGGGGTGGTAAAGCATGACTCAGGGCCAGACTGTGGCACTCTTGAGATGGCAGGTTATAGGGCGCTGGTGACGCACCCAGGTATATATACCCACCTAACACCTATATACGCCAAATAGTTGCCTGCCCCGCCAGCATACCATGGCACGCGGGGCAAAACACCCCACGCTCCACTACCCCACGAACATGGATATATAGTGGAGACAGACCATCCTTAGTAATGGTAGCTCCTATGGAATATGCACTCTGACTCTGTTGGACTGAAACATTTAAAGATACTATAACTGGATGTACAGGTGTAATACTGGCAGGTAGAGCCAGTATGAGAGACATGTATGCAACACTATTTTATCAGGACAACGTTTCGCTCAAACAAGAGAGCTTAATCAAAGCGCTACCATAAGTAAAGCGTTGTCCCAACAGTTTTCCTGCTTCTGGCGCCTTCACGCACAAGTCTGTGGTAACCACTGAACCCACAGTGGAGTGATGCAGATCTTCACCATCCTCAAGTCTCCTAGCTTAGGCGGACCCACTGTCCTACCTCGTCCAGCGTGCTGGAATATGAGAAACTAGCCAGCTTTTATGGCCACAACCTAACTATAGTGTAAAACAGATTACCTCCACACTGCTGCTTTACTTGTGTACTTAGATATGTTATTTTTACAACATCCACCGTTTTTCCACAATTTTTTTTTTACCACATCGACCGTTCCCCACCAAGGTAGAGTAACAATTTAATAACAAAACAACCAGAGAGAGAGTTAAGCTTAGTGAGCAGAGTGTACCTAAGTTTCTCTCTCTCGGTGACACCCACAACTCTGCATAAAAACACTCATGTACAATTCAGGACCTTTATTATATTATTAAAGGAAAAGTTTCGCCACCAGTGATTTCTTCCCTCCTGAACAAAGGCACTCATGGCGGAAACTTCCCTCTACGTTGTGACCTGTACATCAGTGTCAAATATGCTAGCACACTACTCGTCTAATATTTTCCCAAAGTTAAAAAAAAGTCACAATTTGCACAGCATCGTCTCAGAGTGAAGGCAAGGGAGGGAGGGAAGAAGGGGAAGGGAAGAGGAAAGAGGAGAGAGGGAGGGGAGGGAGGAGGGAAGGCATAGAACAACGGAGGTAGACGGGGTAAGAAAGGGTAGGCTGGAAGAGTTTGGAAAAACACGTAAGTAAACACTAGAACACATTTATGAGGAAACGTTTCGGTTCTAGAACCTTGATCACTTTTAGAAGTGATCAAAGTCCCAGGACCGAAACGCTTTCTAATATGTTCCAGTGTTTGTTTACGTGTCTTTGTAAACTAATTACCTGGTATCTATTACCAATGTTTATACCAGACTGGAAGGTTGAATGTTGTGTGAGAGTAACACATTACTGCACTGGAAGGTTGAATGTTGTGTGAGAGTAACACATTACTGCACTGGAAGGTTGAATGTTGTGTGAGAGTAACACATTACTGCACTGGGAGGTTGAATGTTGTGTGAGACTAACACAATACTGCACTGGGAGGTTAAATGTTGTGTGAGAGTAACACATTACTGCACTGTGACAACCTTCACCAGTTACACTCACACATTACTGCACTGTGAGTGACAACCTTCACCAGTTACACTCACCCATTACTGCACCATGAGTGATAACCTTCACCAGTTACACTCACCCATTACTGCACTGTGAGTGACAACCTTCACCA
This sequence comes from Cherax destructor, assembly GCA_009830355.1. Classification (NCBI taxonomy): domain Eukaryota; kingdom Metazoa; phylum Arthropoda; class Malacostraca; order Decapoda; family Parastacidae; genus Cherax; species Cherax destructor. The sequence goes on along the minus strand of WNWK01006620.1, from coordinate 64,422 downwards.
GTTACACTCACCCATTACTGCACTGTGAGTGATAACCTTCACCAGTTACACTCACCCATTACTGCACCATGAGTGATAACCTTCACCAGTTACACTCACCCATTACTGAACCATGAGTGACAACCTTCACCAGTTACACTCACCCATTACTGCACTGTGAGTGACAACCTTCACCAGTTACACTCACCCATTACTGCACTGTGAGTGACAACCTTCACCAGTTACACTCACCCATTACTGCACTGTGAGTGACAACCTTCACCAGTTACACTCACCCATTACTGCACCATGAGTGACAACCTTCACCAGTTACACTCACCCATTACTGAACCATGAGTGACAACCTTCACCAGTTACACTCACCCATTACTGCACTGTGAGTGACAACCTTCACCAGTTACACTCACCCATTACTGCACATGAGTGATAACCTTCACCAGTTACACTCACCCATTACTGCACCATGAGTGACAACCTTCACCAGTTACACTCACCCATTACTGCACCATGAGTGATAACCTTCACCAGTTACACTCACCCATTACTGCACTGTGAGTGACAACCTTCACCAGTTACACTCACCCATTACTGCACTGTGAGTGATAACCTTCACCAGTTACACTCACCCATTACTGCACCATGAGTGATAACCTTCACCAGTTACACTCACCCATTACTGCACCATGAGTGACAACCTTCACCAGTTACACTCACCCATTACTGCACTGTGAGTGACAACCTTCACCAGTTACACTCACCCATTACTGAACCATGAGTGACAACCTTCACCAGTTACACTCACCCATTACTGCACTGTGAGTGACAACCTTCACCAGTTACACTCACCCATTACTGCACCATGAGTGATAACCTTCACCAGTTACACTCACCCATTACTGCACCATGAGTGACAACCTTCACCAGTTACACTCACCCATTACTGCACCATGAGTGATAACCTTCACCAGTTACACTCACCCATTACTGCACTGTGAGTGACAACCTTCACCAGTTACACTCACCCATTACTGCACTGTGAGTGATAACCTTCACCAGTTACACTCACCCATTACTGCACCATGAGTGATAACCTTCACCAGTTACACTCACCCATTACTGCACTGTGAGTGACAACCTTCACCAGTTACACTCACCCATTACTGCACTGTGAGTGACAACCTTCACCAGTTACACTCACCCATTACTGCACCATGAGTGACAACCTTCACCAGTTACACTCACCCATTACTGAACCATGAGTGACAACCTTCACCAGTTACACTCACCCATTACTGCACTGTGAGTGACAACCTTCACCAGTTACACTCACCCATTACTGCACCATGAGTGATAACCTTCACCAGTTACACTCACCCATTACTGCACCATGAGTGACAACCTTCACCAGTTACACTCACCCATTACTGCACCATGAGTGACAACCTTCACCAGTTACACTCACCCATTACTGCACTGTGAGTGACAATCTTCACCAGTTACACTCACCCATTACTGCACCATGAGTGACAACCTTCACCAGTTACACTCACCCATTACTGCACTGTGAGTGACAACCTTCACCAGTTACACTCACCCATTACTGCACCGTGAGTGATAACCTTCACCAGTTACACTCACCCATTACTGCACTGTGAGTGACAACCTTCACCAGTTACACTCACCCATTACTGCACCATGAGTGACAATCTTCACCAGTTACACTCACCCATTACTGCACTGTGAGTGACAACCTTCACCAGTTACACTCACCCATTACTGCACTGTGAGTGACAACCTTCACCAGTTACTCACCCATTACTGCACCATGAGTGACAACCTTCACCAGTTACACTCACCCATTACTGCACTGTGAGTGATAACCTTCACCAGTTACACTCACCCATTACTGCACTGTGAGTGACAACCTTCACCAGTTACACTCACCCATTACTGCACCATGAGTGACAACCTTCACCAGTTACACTCACCCATTACTGCACCATGAGTGATAACCTTCACCAGTTACACTCACCCATCATGTTTCCCGATAGAGATATCACAGCTATTTTAGTTATCTGAATATTAATAGTGGTTAAATATATGCTCTTAGAAGTTACTGACAACGTTTGTCCACTCAGTGGGCTTTTCTAAGTCACAATGACATAAAAACCAGTGCGTGGGCGAAACGTTGTCTAAGACAGGTTCAAGTAAACTAAACATAAAATACAAAAATAGTAATTATAAGTTTTTAGAAAGCTTTACAAAATGTTGGCAAACTCTTAAAAAAAAAAAACATTACCGAAGTATGAAAACAATAGGATAATGTGGTAGTGGAATAAATGGTGGTAGATGAGAGGTGAGATGAGATGATGGAGATGGGTATGATGGTGGTAGATGAGGGATGATGGTGGTAGATGAGAGGGATGATGGTGGTAGGAGAGGATATGGTGAAAGAGAGGTGATGGTGGTAGATGAGAGGGATGCTGGTAGTAATGAATGGAGAGAGGATAATGGGGCATGGGAAGAGAGGGATATGGGGTAGATGAGAGGGATGATGGGGCATGGGGTAGATGAGAGGATGAGGATGGGGGTAGATGAGAGGGATGATGGGGCATGGGGTAGATGAGAGGGATGATGGGGCATGGGGTAGATGAGAGGGATGATGGGGATGATGAGGGCATGGGTAGATGAAGGATGGAGAGGGCATAGGGGTAGATGAAGGATGAGGGGCATGGGTAGATGAAGGATGAGACGGGCATCAGGGTAGATGACAGGTATGAGAGGGCATCAGGGTAGGGACAGGTATGAGACGGGCATCAGGGTAGATGACAGGTATGAGACGGGCATCAGGGTAGATGACAGGTATGAGACGGGCATCAGGGTAGATGACAGGTATGAGACGGGCATCAGGGTAGATGACAGGTATGAGACGGGCATCAGGGTAGATGACAGGTATGAGCGCATGGAGATACGGTGCATCAGGGTAGATGACAGTATGAGACGGGCATCAGGGTAGATGACAGGAGAGACGGCATCAGGGTAGATGACAGGTATGAGACGGGCATCAGGGTAGATGACAATGGTATGAGACAGGCATCAGGGTAGATGACAGGTATGAGACGGGCATCAGGGTAGATGAGTCTAGGATGAGGTATGAGACGGTCATCAGGGTAGATGACAGGTATGAGACGGGCATCAGGGTATATGACAGGTATGAGACGGGCATCAGGGTAGATGACAGGTATGAGACGGGCATCAGGGTAGATGACAGGTATGAGATGGGCATCAGGGTAGATGACAGGTATGAGACGGGTATGAGGGTAGTAACACAGGTATGAGACGGGTATGAGGGTAGATGACAGGTATGCGACGGGTATGAGGGTAGATGGCAGTTACGAGTCGGGGACATGGGAGGTGACAAATGAACAAGAAACGGGGGTGAAGGAGTGGGAGACAACACAGAGGATGAGGAAGAAACAGTGGATGAGGTGTGAGTGTTGGATATGAAAGTGTGAGTGGGACAGGGAAAGTGAGACACAAGGGAAGGGAGAGTGAGAGACACAAGGGAAGGGAGGGTGAGAGACACAAGGGAAGGGAGGGTGAGAGACACAAGGGAAGGGAGGGTGAGAGACACAAGGGAAGGGAGGGTGAGAGACACAAGGGAAGGGAGGGTGAGAGACACAAGGGAAGGGAGAGTGAGAGACACAAGGGAAGGGAGGGTGAGAGACACAAGGGAAGGGAGGGTGAGAGACACAAGGGAAGGGAGGGTGAGAGACACAAGGAAGGGAGGGTGAGAGACACAAGGAAGGGAGAGTGAGAGACACAAGGGAAGGGAGAGTGAGAGACACAAGGGAAGGGAGGTGAGAGACACAAGGGAAAGGGAAGGGTGGAGAGACACAAGGGAAGGGAGGGTGAGAGACACAAGGGAAGGGAGGGTGAGAGGACACAAGGGAAGGGAGGGTGAGAGACACAAGGGAAGGAGAGTGAGAGACACAAGGGAAGGGAGGGTGAGAGACACAAGGGAAGGGAGGTGAGAGACACAAGGGAAGGGAGGGTGAGAGACACAAGGGAAGGGAGGTGAGAGACACAAGGGAAGGGAGGGTGAGAGACACAAGGGAAGGGAGGGTGAGAGACAAAGGAAGGGAGGGTGAGAGACACAAGGGAAGGGAGGGTGAGAGACACAAGGGAAGGGAGGGTGAGAGACACAAGGAAAGGGAGGGTGAAAGACACAAGTGAAGTGAGGGTGAGAGACACAAGGGAAGGGAGGGTGAGAGACACAAGGGAAGGGAGGGTGAGAGACACAAGTGAAGGGAGGGTGAGAGAGAAGTGAAGGGAGGGTGAGAGACACAAGGGAAGGGAGGGTGAGAGGCATCAGGGAGAATGTTTAGGATGAGGGGGAAGAGGATTTGGAAAATATTGGAGAGTGAGGGAGGCATAAGGGAGAATGTTAGGGAGAGAGGAGGGGCATGAGGGAGAATGTTAGGGAGAGAGGGAGAATGTTAGGGAGAGAGAGAGAATGTTAGGGAGAGAGGGAGAATGTTAGGGAGAGAGGAGAATGTTAGGGAGAGAGGGAGAATGTTAGGGAGAGAGGGAGCATGAGGGAGAGAAAGGATCAATAAATTGCACATGAGTTAGTGATGATGCAGCGCCTGTGTGACACCACTCATCACCTGTCTCCCAGTGTCACCTCCACCATGTGATTACTGCCACACACCTTGTGTACCCCACACTACACCTTGTGTACCCCACACTACACCTTGTGTACCCCACACTACACCTTGTGTACCCCACACTACACCTTGTGTACCCCACACTACACCTTGTGTACCCCACACTACACCTTGTGTACACCACACTACACCTTGTGTACACCACACTACACCTTGTGTACACCACACTACACCTTGTGTACCCACACTACACCTAGTGTACCACACTACACCTTGTGTACACCACACTACACCTGTGTACCACACTACACCTGTGTACCACACTACACCTTGTGTACCCCACACTACACCTTGTGTACCCCACACTACACCTTGTGTACCCCACACTACACCTTGTGTACCCCACACTACACCTTGTGTACCCCACACTACACCTTGTGTACCCCACACTACACCTTGTGTACCCCACACTACACCTTGTGTACCCCACACTACACCTTGTGTACCCCACACTACACCTTGTGTACCCCACACTACACCTTGTGCACCCCACACTACACCTTGTGTACGACACACTACACCTTGTGCACCTCACACTACACCTTGTGAACCACAAACTACACCTTGTGAACCACAAACTACACCTTGTGTACCACACTACACCTTGTGTACCATACACTACACCTTGTGTACCGTACACTAAACCTTGTGTACCCCACGCTACACCTTGTGTACCCTACACTACACCTTGTGTACCACACACTACAACTTGTGTACCACACACTACAACTTGTGAACCCCGCACTACACCTTGTGTACCACACATTACACCTTGTGTACACCAAACTACACCTGTACCACACTACACTTTATGTACACCACGGTACACCTTGTGTACACAACGGTACACCTTGTGTACACACTACACCTTGCGCATCCTACATTATATATTGTGTACAACACACTACACCATGTGTACCCTATACTACATCTTGTGTACCCTACAGTGCACCTTGTGTACCCAAAACTACACCTTGTGTACCCTAAACTACACCTTGTGTACACAACACTACACCTTGTGTACACAACACTACACCTTGTGTATCCTACACTACACCTTGTGTATCTTACACTACACCTTGTGTACCCTACACTACACCTTGTGTACTACCCATCACCACACCTCTTGTGTACCCAACACCACACCTCTTGTGTACCCAACACCACACCTCTTGTGTACCCAACACCACACCTCTTGTGTACCCAACACCACACCTCTTGTGTACCCAACACCACACCTCTTGTGTACCCAACACCACACCTCTTGTGTACCCAACACCACACCTCTTGTGTACCAACACCACCTCTGTGTACCCAACACCACCCTCTGTGTACCCAACACCACACCTCTGTGTACCCAACACCACGCCTCATGTGTACCCAACACCACGCCTCATGTGTACCCAACACCACGCCTCATGTGTACCCAACACCACGCCTCTTGTGTACCCAACACCACACCTCTTGTGTACCCAACACCACACCTCTTGTGTACCCAACACCACACCTCTTGTGTACCCAACACCACACCTCTTGTGTACCCAACACCACACCTCTTGTGTACCCAACACCACACCTCTTGTGTACCCAACACCACACCTCTTGTGTACCCAACACCACACCTCTTGTGTACCCAACACCACACCTCATGTGTACCCAACACCACACCTCATGTGTACCCAACACCACACCTCATGTGTACCCAACACCACACCTCTTGTGTACCCAACACCACACCTCTTGTGTACCCAACACCACACCTCTTGTGTACCCAACACCACACCTCTTGTGTACCCAACACCACACCTCTTGTGTACCCAACACCACACCTCTTGTGTACCCAACACCACCTTTACCAACACCTCTTGTGTACCCAACACCACACCTCATGTGTACCCAACACCACACCTCATGTGTACCCAACACCACACCTCTTGTGTACCCAACACCACACCTCATGTGTACCCAACACCACACCTCATGTGTACCCAACACCACACCTCATGTGTACCCAACACCACGCCTCTTGTGTACCCAACACCACACCTCATGTGTACCCAACACCACGCCTCTTGTGTACCAGCATCACACCTCTTGTGCACCCCACTCCACGCCTAAATCTTGAATACATTATTAATTTACTGCAGGACTCTACAAAAAATCTTACTTGAATGAGAATTGACAATGTATAGAGCAAAGTTATTTAGTGGAAAGGAGGGTAGATGGACACAAGTTTAGCCACTCGGTATATTCTGGAGCGAAACATTTACAACGTGGGTTAAGAAGCTAAACAAGGAAGACATCCTGGTGCCCGAAATGCTCAGCATAACAAGGGACTTTCTATATAGTAGTATGTCACTGATGTCAGCTAGGCCTGTATACCATGTACATGTACTTGTAGTAAATAAAGATATGTTGATAATGTTGATACAGTGTTCCCTTATTGTGCCTACCGCACCCCTGCTCCGCACTGAATTTATTCTGCATTTTCTCCCATATCACTCACTCCAGTATGTTGTTATGGCAGTGTGCAGATTTGGGACCAGGCCCTCGAGTACTTTCCAGGTATATATAATCATGTATCTCTCTCTCCTCCGCTCCAGTGAGTAAATGTTCAAGACTCTAAGGCGTTCCCAGTAATTTAAGTGTTTTACTGGCTGTGTGTGTACCGTAAACGATCTCTGTATTTGTTCCAGCTCTGGTATTTCTCCTGCTTTGAACGGGGCTGTCAGTACTGAGCAATAATCTAAATGAGGGAGCACTAGCGATTTAAAGTGTCACCATTGGCATTATTTCACTTGTTTTGAAAGTTCTCCATACCCACCCCGTCATCTTCCTGGCTGTCGTGATCTTTGTCTTGTTATAGACTTAAAAGAAAGGTCAGCTGACATAATTATTCCCAGACCTTTTACGTGTTCATTTCGTTCTATTTGGTGATCCTCTTGAGTTTTGTATACAGTCTTGCTTTTGAGTTCGTCCGGCTGATCCAGCACCGACTTTACGGTAGTGACTTTCATGCTTATTTTAGTGTCATCTGCAAATGATACAAAACTGTGACACGTGTTTTTATCTATGTCGCTATGATGGTGAGAAACAGCTGATACTGGCTTTTGCTCTGTTTACTAAGACTTTTTGTGTTGTGTGTGTTAGGAACCCGAAAATCCATCTGCCTACCTTCCCCGTAATGCATATGGCCCTCATTTTGTGCGCTATCATTCCATGATCCTATTTGCCAAACGCCTTTGTAAAATCTGTGTAAATCACATCTGCGTTTTGGTCGTCTTCCAACGCCTCCGTAATTTTGCCTTGACAGACATGATCGTCCTGATCTAAAGACATGCTAGTTTGGGTTATACCGGTTTTCTGATGTGAGAAGATAAAGCTACTAGTCTGTAATTATTAGCTAGTGCTAATGTCTACACTCTTCAAGGCCTCGGTATTTCGCCTAGATCTAGGCTCTTTCTCCAAAGAATACTGAGGGCTCGTGCTAGTGGTACTTTGCACTTCTTTATAAATACAGCATTCCATGAATCTGGTCCAGGTGCTGAGTGAGTGGGCATGTTGTCCATTTCTTCTTCGAAATCTATGGGATTTGTACTGATGTCAGTTGGTCTGAGCGGCCTTCTGCTAGAGTGAAAAATGTTTCTGAATTCTCTACCTTGCTGTCATTTAGTGGGTTGCTGAACACTGACTCATACTGTTCTTTTAGGATTTCACTCATTTCCTGTTCATCGTCAGTATATGAATCTCCTCTCAATAGTGGCCCAATTCTACAGGTAGTTCTTAGCTTGGATTTTGCATATGAATAGAAATATTTTGGGTTTCTTGCAATATCCTGTATGGCCCTTTGTCTTCTGTTAGGTATAACAGCCTAAGTTTTTGCTCTAATTCAGTGATCTCTCGGATAAAGCTATCTTTCCTCTGTTGCAACATATCTGTGTTTTTAAGCAATTCAGTAACCCGTTTTCTTCTGTACCATCTCCTACGCTCTCTATATATCTGATCTTCTGGGCTTCCTCAATGGTACGTGCTTCATACATACCTTGTATGCTTCTATGTTCAGCTTCTCTAGGCACTGGTGGGGATTTAGGGCGCTCATGTCTGATTCCCAGGATATGTCTGATAGCTCTTGGTTTATTTTGTCCCAGTCAATTCTATGGTTGTTGAAATTAAACTTACTGAACATACCTCCTGTTACATTAGTGCTGCAGTTCCCTAACCCGAGTTAATACTCGTTTGTACTTTTATGATGCTGTGGTCAGAGAATATTGTTTTTGTAACTGTTATGTCTCTGAAATCAATAGGAACATTAATCAGAGACTTAACACGTATTCGAATATATCACTACAATTTATTAAGAACAATACCTCATGAACTAGCTGAAAGCTATCAGCAAGGGATTATCTGAATTTGCAACTGTCTAAAATAAACAAAGATTTCAAAGCATATATGTAAAAAAACAAAAAACTAAATTATCACTGAAATTAGCATCTTCAACGCAACATTTTGCTTGCCCGACTGCTGCTCAAACCAAGGATTACACTTTCACTAAGTTGCCCATAGCTTATTTTGAAAGATAGGGTTAAGAGGTGCCTGGGTATTAGTCAATTACATGATGGAAATATTTGAGAGCCTAAACACTAGCTGATACTCAGTATTTAGTTATTTTTCTTTTCTTTTCAGTATGAGTTAGAACTAATAGGAAACACTAATGAAAAAGGCTTCTCTAAGAACTTTCAGAGCAGTAGCAGAAGTTAAGTGTTTGAAATGTTCTTCTTAACCTCAAAATCCAAATGAAATGGGCATCTTTTTAAGCAATTCAGTCACTGAGGATGCAACAGGTGAAACCTAGGAAGTCAAATGATCTTACAAAGCATCAGTAGTTTGTAGAATTGTTAAGTTGTAAACAGCTGTTTGTTCAGTCATAAACACTCTAGGAGTGATCATGTGACTCAGTAATTTGATTTCTGACTTTCACAAATTGATCCTTGAAAATCTTTATTTTGAAATAGGATTAAACTACTACTCAACACTACTTATAACTCATGAACATATTGTCATGAGCTGAAAAATGATAGGTAAACAACATAACTCGAAAACCATTTTGAGAATGTGGTAATGGTTTGTAAGGGTCGAGAAAGCTGTTAACTCTGACTTTTCTAATGAAAAGGGACCTGCCATAACTCTTGAAGCAAATCTAATGTCAAGATTTCATTATTACCTGTCACCAATTACTGGAAGCAGAAAATAATACAGGATAGTCCTGGAGTTTAACATTTAATTCCCCAGTTTTTCTGCAACTGCACACCGAAAATATGGCAGTTTATATGCAGGTAAGTAGATAAACCTCATGCTTGGTTACAATGACTACGATGCATAATCAGATAAAGTTACCCCATCTTTTCACCCGTCGGTGTTATGGCCTATGATTTTACCCGAAACACTGGCAAGACGCCAACCTATCTTCCCACCACCAGTGATAGACTGCAACACTGGCAAGACACCCACCTATCTTCCCACCACCAGTGATAGACTGCAACACTGGCAAGACACCAACCTATCTTCCCACCACCAGTGATAGACTGAAACACTGGCAAGACACCAACCTATCTTCCCACCACAAGTGATAGACTGCAACACTGGCAAGACACCAACCTATCTTCCCACCACCAGTGATAGACTGCAACACTGGCAAGACACCAACCTATCTTCCCACCACCAGTGATAGACTGAAACACTGGCAAGACACCAACCTATCTTCCCACCACCAGTGATAGACTGCAACACTGGCAAGACACCAACCAGTCTTCCCACCACCAGTGATTGGCTGCAACACTGGCAAGACACCATCCAGTCTTCCCACCACCAGTGATAGGCTGCAACACTGGCAAGACACTAACCTATCTTCCCACCACCAGTGATAGGCTGCAACACTGGCAAGACGCCAACCTATCTTCCCACCACAAGTGATAGACTGCAACACTGGCAAGACACTAACCTATCTTCCCACCACAAGTGATAGACTGAAACACTGGCAAGACACTAACCTATCTTCCCACCACCAGTGATTGACTGCAACACTGGCAAGACACCAACCTATCTTCCCACCACCAGTGATAGGCTGGAACACTGGCAAGACACCAACCTATCTTCCCACCACCAGTGATAGGCTGCAACACTGGCAAGACGCCAACCTATCTTCCCACCACAAGTGATAGACTGCAACACTGGCAAGACACTAACCTATCTTCCCACCACCAGTGATTGACTGCAACACTGGCAAGACACCAACCTATCTTCCCACCACAAGTGATAGACTGAAACACTGGCAAGACACTAACCTATCTTCCCACCACCAGTGATTGACTGCAACACTGGCAAGACACCAACCTATCTTCCCACCACCAGTGATAGGCTGCAACACTGGCAAGACACCAACCAGTCTTCCCACCACCAGTGATTGGCTGCAACACTGGCAAGACACCATCCAGTCTTCCCACCACCAGTGATAGGCTGCAACACTGGCAAGACACCAACCAGTCTTCCCACCACCAGTGATAGGCTGCAACACTGGCAAGACACCAACCAGTCTTCCCACCACCAGTGATAGGCTGCAACACTGGCAAGACACCAACCAGTCTTCCCACCACCAGTGATAGGCTGCAACACTGGCAAGACACCATCCAGTCTTCCCACCACCAGTGATAGGCTGCAACACTGGCAAGACACTAACCTATCTTCCCACCACCAGTGATAGGCTGCAACACTGGCAAGACGCCAACCTATCTTCCCACCACCAGTGATAGGCTGCAACACTGGCAAGACACCAACCTATCTTCCCACCACCAGTGATAGGCTGGAACACTGGCAAGACACCAACCTATCTTCCCACCACCAGTGATAGGCTGCAACACTGGCAAGACACCATCCAGTCTTCCCACCACCAGTGATAGGCTGCAACACTGGCAAGACACCAACCAGTCTTCCCACCACCAGTGATAGGCTGCAACACTGGCAAGACACCAACCAGTCTTCCCACCACCAGTGATAGACTGCAACACTGGCAAGACACCAACCTATCTTCCCACCACCAGTGATAGGCTGCAACACTGGCAAGACACCATCCAGTCTTCCCACCACCAGTGATAGGCTGCAACACTGGCAAGACACCAACCAGTCTTCCCACCACCAGTGATAGGCTGCAACACTGGCAAGACACCAACCAGTCTTCCCACCACCAGTGATAGGCTGCAACACTGGCAAGACACCATCCAGTCTTCCCACCACCAGTGATAGGCTGCAACACTGGCAAGACACTAACCTATCTTCCCACCACCAGTGATAGGCTGCAACACTGGCAAGACACCAACCAGTCTTCCCACCACCAGTGATAGGCTGCAACACTGGCAAGACACCAACCAGTCTTCCCACCACCAGTGATAGGCTGCAACACTGGCAAGACACCAACCAGTCTTCCCACCACCAGTGATAGGCTGCAACACTGGCAAGACGCCAACTTCTGAACATGAGCTTGGTTCATGTTCAAGCCACGTAAGCGTCTGGTCGCTCAGAAAGCTGAACCTTCCTGCTTCAAATTGGTCATGAGTAAAATGCAAAACCAGAAGTCACACCGAACTGGGTTTTTTTTCTGCCAAAACTAAGTAATTCACATGTTTTATTAGCTTTAGCCAAATGGAGAATTTATTGTTGTGTACGTTTGAATTTATATATATTTTCTTATTATTGGAGTGGAGTACTTTCTCGGTTATACAAATCTACACTAAAATGTGATTCCATGTATTTCGAATGTTAATTCAATTATTTTTCTATCTTTTTTTCTGAGATGGGGTGCGTGGGTTGGGATAAGTTTGGTTTTGGATGCACAACTTAATAAAGTTTAGCCAACCCAACTATGAAAGTATATTTAACTACAAATAAGCAAATTTAAAAAAAAAACTGAGACTAGTTCAGTAAGACGGTGTTTAGTTTAATATCTTTATTATGCCTCCCATACCCCTCCTGTGAGCGGTAGTAAAAGGATTACAGAGGTAGATAATGGGTCCAGGGACTGGACCCCAAAGTTTTAGCTGAACAAGGTACAAAGGTAATGGACTCCAGGTAGATCTGGTCACAATCATGACCAAGTTACAAGGTAATGAACTCCAGGTAGATCTGGTCACAATCATGACCAAGTTACAAGGTAATGAATCATCTACACGTCTACATATGCGACTAGTCCAGTAAACGGTGTGAGAGCAGTACCAGGAAACGTTTACATCAGCACGATTATCACTTGAATGTGCAAGAAAACGTTGCTGACAGACATGTGTACCAACAAACTGTTCACTACAATGAGAGAAGAATCATTCACGAGAGTAGAGTTTCTCTCAAACAAATAGCGGACGAAGGTTCGAGCCTTCACATCTTCTTGCGGTGAATGAGTAATACGAATTTAGCGCTTAATATAAACATAATCGTCAACAATAACATGGAGAAGGGTTAAGACAGTGTGCTTGCTCACAACGTTGAATATGAGCACAAGAGGGTGCCTTGTTCTGAGATTCACAACACTAAGGTATACTGTTAGTATCTTGTGAGATGTAAGCATGGAGAGGGACAGGGGGTATGTGGCCTCGAGGTAATATCACCACGGGACACTAACAAGATACACCACTAACAAAACTGTCAAAATAAAGCTACTGCAGGTGACGAGTAGTGAGTGGGAGGAGGTTGTGGGCGGATGATATTGAGCAGGGAATGGTGAGGTGATGGTCGTCATGGGTAGAGGGATGTGGTCGAGGGGGGTATGGAGGACGGGGAGAGGGATGAGTTCGAGGGTGGGGATGGGGGACGGGGATTGGGATTGGTTCAAGGGTAAGGAAGGGGAAGGGGATAGGGATGGGTTCGAGGGTGGGGAAGGGGACGGGGAGAGGAATGATGGAGGGGGTTCTATAACATACCAATAACTATCTGGTTTCAAAAAATATTTAATACGAGACCAGATTTCATTGTTAATTGCATGGTCTACTAGGCTGTTGCTGCTACCGGCTCACAGTACGGTAGAAGCAACAGCCTGGTTACGCCTAGTCAGCACAACTCGGCTGCTCGGATACTTGTAAGAGACAATGGTCCATTTTCCTCTTGAAAACTTCTACCATTGTTTCGGCAACATCTGTGATAGTTGCTGGTAACAGGTTGAGCAGTCTGGGACCACTGATGCTGAGTGTGTTCTTTAAATTCCTAGGACAGCCCTAGTTAAAACCAGGCCTATTTTACACTTCCTGTAAGTTATGACAGTGCAGATTATGGATCACACCTTCATATACCTTCCATGTATATATTATGTATATATATGTGGTCATTCCCTCAGCCAGAGATGTGTTCAGCATCACAGTCTTGAATATAATATATACATACGTGGAAGGTAATCGAGGGGCTAGTCCCAAATCTTCACACTGCCATAACAAAATGGAGTGAGAGATATGGAACAAAATGCAAAATAACCCCATTGAAAAAAACAGTGGGCGTCGTGGGCTCAATAGAGAACACTGTATCAACATTGACAGAAACACTGGTGGATCAACCAGGTTGATCCACCAGTGTTGGATATATGGACCAGCAGGTCGCCAACAACAAAAACCTGGTTAGCCAGACAAACACCAGACAAGCCTGGCCTAGAAGACGGGCTGCGGGAACAGGAAAACTCTCAAAACTCCTCAAAGGTCCCTAGAACTGTGTATCTTAGAATATAAGCGAGAAAGATATATTATAAAACATGCCTTGAAGATACTGGAAAGTTTAGTCCCAAACATGCACACCGAAAATAATAATGAAAAAAAAAAGAGCTTTGCAGATGGTGCAGGACACCTCCAATAAAAAAACGGAAGCTATGAGTATACTGAGAAAATAATCAGTGTCAAGGAACCACGACTCTTCACCACCCTCCATGCATACCTTTGATATACCTTTGAAGAGTTTCGAGAGTATCTACTCTCTGAGCCCGGCCATGGGCCAGGCTCGTCTAGTGCTTGCCTGATCAACCAGGCTGTTGCTGCTGCAGGCCCGCTGCCCCACATATCCATCACAGCCTGGTTGTTCTGGCACCCGATGAAGATACTTGTCCAGTTTCCTCTTGAAGGCTTCTACACTGGTTCCAGCGATGTTTCGGATATCTTCTGGTAAGATGTTGAATAGTCTGGGACCCCGGATGTTAATACAGTGCTCCCGTATTGTCCCCACCGCACCCCTGCTCCTCACTGGGTTTATTTTACACTTCCTCACATATCTCTCACTCCAGTATGTTGTTATGGCAGTGTGCAGATTTGGGACCAGGCCCTCAAGTACTTTCCAAGTATATATTATCATGTATCTCTCTCTAATCCGCTCCAATGAGTACATGTTCAAGACTTGAAGGCGTTCCCAATAATCTAGATGTTTCAATGACTCAATGTGAGCCGTAAACGATCTCTGAATTTGTTCCAGCTCTGATATTTCTACTGCCCTGAACGGGGTCGTCAGCACAGAGCAGTATTCTAAGTGAGGGAGCACTAGCGATTTGAAGAGTGTCACCATCGGCATAAGGAGGATTCCCAACAAAACACTAGCTGTCTTCAAGAAGGAACGCGACAGATTCCTCAAAATAGTTCCTGATCAGCCAGGTTGTGATGCACGGTTGTACTGCCCAATCGATCAAGCCAGCAACCAAGCTACCTGGTCAGGGACCGGCCAGTGGGAGGTGACGACCTCTAAAAGCGACTCTTGGTAACCTCTCAGTATGAATCTTCAGCCCTCGTGGCATTGACAAGAATGATGAACATTGATTCATACTCTTCCAGGGTCTCTCAACTCCTCACCATCTTTGAATAAGTCTTTGTGTAGAAGGTCAATACTGGGTGTATTTTAATACTTTATTTTTTTTTTTTGTGTGTGTATATATATATATGTGTGTGTATGTGTATATATATATATATATATATATATATATATATATATATATATATATTTTTTTTTTTTTTTATTAACACATCGGCCGCGTCCCACCAAGGCAGGGTGGCCCGAAAAGAAAAACTTTCATCATCATTCACTCCATCACTGTCTTGCCAGAAGGGTGCTTTACACTACAGTTATAAAACTGCAACATTAACACCCCTCCTTCAGAGTGCCGGCACTGTACTTCCCATCTCCAGAACTCAAGTCCGGCCTGCCGGTTTCCCTGAATCCCTTCATAAATGTTACTTTGCTCACACTCCAACAGCACGTCAAGTATTAAAAACCATATGCCTCCATTCACTCCTATCAAATACGCTCACACATGCTTGCTGGAAGTCCAAGCCCTCGCACACAAAACTTCCTTTACCCCTCCCTCCAACCTTTCCTAGGCCGACCCCTACCCCGCCTTCCCTCCACTACAGATTTATACACTCTCGAAGTCACTCTGTCTCGTTCCATTCTCTCTACATGTCCAAACCACCTCAACAACCCCTCCTCAGCTCTCTGGACAATCGTTTTGGTAATCCCGCACCTCCTCCTAATTTCCAAACTCCGAATTCTCTGCATTATATTCACACCACACATTGACCTCAGACATGACATCTCCACTGCCTCCAGCCTTCTCCTCGTTGCAACATTCATCACCCATGCTTCACACCCATATAAGAGCGTTGGTATAACTATACTCTCATACATTCCCCTCTTTACTTCCATGGACAAGGTTCTTTGTCTCCACAGACTCAAGTGCTCCACTCACCCTTTTCCCTCATCAATTCTATGATTCACCTCATCCTTCATAGACCCATCCGCCGACATGTCCACTCCCAAATATCTGAATACATTCACCTCCTCCATACTCTCTCCCTCCAATCTGATATCTAATCTTTCGTCACCTATTCTTGTCTTAAAACTATGTATGGTTCCCGCCTCCACTATATCGTTCTCTAGACTATTCCACTTCCTAACTACTCTATGGCTGAAGAAGTGCTTCCTAACATCCCTTTGACTCATCTGAGTCTTCAGCTTCCAGTTGTGTCCCCTTGTGTCTGTGTTCCCTCTCTGGAACATCCTGTCACTATCTACCTTGTCAATTCCGCAGTATTTTGTATGTCGTTATCATGTCTCCTCTAACCCTTCGGTCCTCCAGTGTTGTTAGTCCTATTTCCCTCAACCTTTCTTCATAGGGCAGTCCCCTGAGTTGTGGAACTAGCCTTGTCGCAAACCTTTGCACTTTCTCTAATTTCTTGACATGCTTAACCAGGTGTGGGTTCCAGACTGGTGCTGCATACTCTAGTATGGGCCTGACGTACACGGTGTACAGTGTCTTGAACGATTCCTTGTTAAGGTAAGGGAACGCTAATCTTAGGTTTGCCAGTCGCCCATATGCTGCCGCGGTTATCTGGTTGATGTGTGTTTCCTGAGACGTGATTGGCGTTATACTCACCCCAAGGTCTTTCACCTTTGGTGAGATTTGTAGCCTTTGTCCACCTAGCCTATACTCTGTCAGCGGTCTTCTTTGCCCATCTCCGATCTTCATGACTTTGCATTTGGTGGGGTTAAATTCGAGAAGCCAGTTGCTAGACCAGATGTCAAGCTTGTCCAGGTCTCTTTGAAGTCCTGCTTGGTCTTCATCCGATGTGATTCTCCTCATTAATTTCACATCATCTGCGAACAGACACACTTCTGAGTCTATCCTGTCCGTCATGTCATTCACATATACCAAGAATAGCACTGGTCCTAGGACTGACCCCTGCGGTACACCGCTCGTCACAGGCGCCAATTGTGATACCTCATCGTGCACCATGACCCGTTGTTGCCTCCCTGTGAGATATTCCCTGACCCATTCCAGTGCCCTTCCTGTTATACATGCTTGGTCTTCCAACTTCTTTACTAATCTCATATGAGGAACTGTGTCGAAGGCCTTCCTGCAGTCCAGGAAAATGCAATCAACCCACCCTTCTCTCTCTTGCCTTACCTCTGTGTGTGTGTGTGTGTGTGTGTGTGTGTGTGTGTGTGTGTGTGTGTGTGTGTGTGCATGTGTGTGCATCTGATATTAATCTAACTACTTGGTGAAGGAAATAAAATTTCTATGCATCTTCTACTGTATTTCTTTGCTCCAAGCTCCCTTTTACACTCAGGATAACAGGCCATTGAACCTGAGGTTGTAATATGGGTAGCCTGTCCCGGAGCTGAATTTGGAGACTTAGAGCAGGAGTTGAGCCTAGAGTTGAAGTTCGCGCAGGAGCTAGTCTTGTATCTAGATAGCTTGCTATCTGGCATTGCTTACACTTTGCCAACGCTTCACGAATTTTGTGTCTTCTTTGCATTCGCTTCGCTATGGTCAGCCTGCTATTGTGAGTATCTGCAATTTGATTTGTTATTGCGTGTCAGCCTTGCTATTATGTGTGTGCATATTGGCTTTGCTATTGCGTGTCAGCTCTGCTATCGTATGAGTATACTGCAAGTCGTACCGTGCATAGCACTACAGCGTGTTAAGTTGGGGGTTAATGCCACCTATTCGAATCAGATGGTTAGTGTCTGAGTTAACTCTACTAAAGTTGCCCAAACTCTCTCTACAGTGTTGTTGGCGTATCGCTCATTCTATTGGTGTTGAATACCAGCATACCCTTACTGCTGCGCAGCTGCGTGATATTATAAGGAGTAAACTACAAACTGAAACTATGACAGATCAGTCTCGTGTTTCTCCCTCTACAGGAGCTGTTAACCGTAGGCACCTTGGACCTATGCTAGCCCTACTGTCTGCTGTCTCACTCTTAAGTTTAAAGCCGGACTTTATGTCTCAAGAAAAAGTTTAGCTTTATCTAATGAGCAGAATGGTTGAGGGGAAAGCCAGTCCCATTATTATAATGTGCCATGGTGGCACTCTACTCATTTGAGGTGGAAGCCTAGTCCTGAGCCCTCTTGGGGTGGGGGTGTTGCATGCAAAGAGTATGTAATCTTTATTCGGAGCAAGTTAAACACACCCACA
Source organism: Cherax destructor (assembly GCA_009830355.1). Taxonomy (NCBI): domain Eukaryota; kingdom Metazoa; phylum Arthropoda; class Malacostraca; order Decapoda; family Parastacidae; genus Cherax; species Cherax destructor. The sequence goes on along the minus strand of WNWK01006620.1, from coordinate 45,714 downwards.
TAGGTTCCCCTCCAACCAGAGAACCATCGAACCATCGTTAATGGTTTGGCGATGTGGCCCCATCATCAAATCAAGGACTTGGTTCAGCCAATTAAAATGCGACTTTAACAATGACAAAGGTGACGTGGATACCACTCACAGTTTGTCATTGGAATTCCTGCATAGAGCTGGTTGTGGAAGGTTGTCTGTCTTTTGGCTGCTGTTTAGCCTAGACAACCGTGGCATGCACTAATACTACTCTTTGTGTATATAGTGTAAATAATTGTAAAGCCCTTTTGTAATAATTGGTGAAGGAAAAGACAAAAGTCTGATATTAATCGAACTGCTTGGTGAAGGAAATACAATTTCTAAGCATCTTCTTCTGTGTTTCTTTGCTCCAAGCTCCCTTTTACACTCAGGATAACAGGCCACTGAAGGAATGGAGGTGTGTAGAGAAATTGACTTTATAATAGGTACCATCCAGTCTGGGAAGCACAAGATAGTCATTGCAGTAATGTATAACCCACCACAGAACTGCAGGAGGCCAGGAGAGGAATATGAAGAGAACAACAGAGCAATGGTGGACACACTGGTGGTGGCAAGAAAAGCGCACTTGAGCAGAGCAAAGTTACTAGTCATGGGTGATTTCAACCACAGGGAGATCGACTGGGAAAACTAGGAACCACGTGGGGTCCAGAAACATGGAGAGCCAAGATGATGGAAAACCTGATGCACCAACATGTCAGGGACACGACCAGAGAGAGAGAGGGGGAGAGGATGAACCAGCAAGGCTGGACCTTGTATTCACCCTGAGCAGCTCAGACATTGAGGACATAACACACGAGAGCCCCCTGGGAGCCAGAGAGCATATGTTGCTGAGCTTTGAGTACATAGTAGAGTCACAAGTGGAGAGGGAAAATGGTACTGAGAGACTAACCAAACTTTAAAAGAGGAGACTACACGGGTATGAGGATCTCCCTGCAGGAGGTTCAGTGGGAAAGGGACATGGAAGGACATTCAGTAAATGAAATGATGGAATACGTAGCGATAAAGTGCAAGGAGGCAGAGGAACAGGTTATACCCAAAGGCAAAAGATTAAATGGGAAGGCCAGAAAGAGACCCTGGTTTAACAAAAGGTGCAGGGAAGCAAAGACTCAGAGTGCCAGAGAATGGAAAAAGTACAGAAGGCAAAGAACCCAAGAAAACAAAGAGATTAGTTGTAGAGCTAGAAACGAGTATGCACAGGTACGCAGGGAGGCCCAGAAGCAGTACGAAAATGACATAGCATCAAAAGTCAAGTCTGACCCAAAACTGATGTATAGTCACATCAGAAGGAAGACAACAGTCAAGCACCAGGTGATAAGGCTGAGGAGAGAAGATGGGGAACTCACAAGAAACGACCAAGAGGTATGTGTGGAGCTCAACTCGAGGTTTAAGGAGGTATTCACAGTGGAGGCAGGAAGGCAGCTGGGTAGACAGGACAGAGCACGACACCAACAAGGAATATATCAAGTGTTGGATGGCATTCACACAACTGAGGAGGAGGTGAAGCAGTTATTCAGTGACCTTGACACCTCAAAAGCGATGGGTCCGATGGGTCCGGACAATATTTCCCCGTGGGTCCTTCGGGAAGGAGCAGAGGTACTGAGTGTGCCACTTACCATAATATTCAACACATCCCTTGAAACTGGGCAGCTACCTGAGGTATGGAAAAAGGCCAATGTAGTCCCCATTTTTAAGAAAGGCACTAAACTATAGACCGGTGTCACTTACATGTATAGTGTGCAAAGTCTTGGAGAAAATCATCAGGAAAAGAATGGTGGAGCATCTGGAATGGCACAGGATAATCAACGCCAGACAGCATGGATTTATGGAAGGCAAATCCTGTGTAACAAACCTCCTGGAGTTCTATGACAAAGTAACAGAGGTAAGACAAGAGAGAGAAGGGTGGGTTGATTGCATTTTCCTGGACTGCAGGAAGGCCTTCGACACAGTTCCTCATATGAGATTAGTGAAGAAGCTGGAAGACCAAGAGTGTATAACAGGAAGGGCACTGGAATGGATCAGGGAATACCTCACAGAGGCGCAACAACGGGTCATGGTAGGGATGAGGTATCACAGTGGGCGCCTGTGACGAGCAGGGTCCCGCAGGGGTCAGTCCTAGGACCAGTGCCATTCTTGGTACATGTGAATGACATGACGGAGATGATGTGAAATTAATGAGAATCAAATCGGATGAGGACCAAGCAGGACTTCAAAGAGACCTGGACAAGCTGGACATCTGGTCTAGCAACTGGCTTCTCGAATTTAATCCCACCAAATGCAAAGTCATGAAGATCGGGGAAGGGCAAAGAAGACTGCTGACAGAGTACAGGCTAGGTGGACAAAGGCTACAAACCTCGTTAAAGGAGAAATACCTTGGGAGGAGTATAACGCCAAGCACGTCTCCGGAAGCCCACATCAACCAGATAACTGTGGCAGCATATGGGCGACTGGCAAACCTAAGATTAGCATTCCGTTACTTTAACAAGGAATCGTTCAAGACACTGTACACCGTGTACGTCAGGCCCATACTAGAGTAGGCAGCCCAGTCTGGAACCCAAACCTGGTCAATCACGTCAAGAAATTAGAGAAAGAAATTAAGAGGAAGTGCAAAGGTTTGCGACAAGGTTAGTTCCACAGCTCAGGGGACTGTCCTACTAAGAAAGGTTGAGGGAAATAGGACTAACAACACTGGAGGACAGAAGGGTTAGAGGAGACATGATAACGACATACAAAATACTGCGGGGAATCGATAAGGTAGATAGTGACAGGATGTTCCAGAGAGGGAACACAGAAACAAGGAGTCACAATTGGAAGCTGAAGACTCAGATGAGTCAAAGGGATGTTAGGAAGCATTTCTTCAGCCATAGAGTAGTCAGGAAGTGGATTAGTCAAGCAAACGATGTAGTGGAGTCAGGAACCATACATAGCTTTAAGACAAGGTATGATAAAGCTCATGGAGCAGGGAAGAGAAGAGACCCAGTAGCGGACAGTGAAGAGGCGGGGCCAGGAGCTGAGTCTCGACCCCTGCATCCACAATTAGGTGAGTACATTGTCCTATGAGGAGAGGTTAAGGGAACTTAACCTGATGACACCGAAGTACAGAGTAGGGGGTATAAGATAATGACGTACAAAATACTGAGAGGAATTGACAAGGTGAACAGGGACACAATGTTTCAAAAAGTCAAATAAGAACAAGGCACAACTGGAAGTTAAAAACTCAGATGAGTCAAGATGGATGTTTGGAAGTATTGATTCAGCCTTTGCGTAGTCAGGAAGTGGAACAATCTGGAGAGTGAAGTGTTTAGGGGCATGATCCATTCATAGCTTTAAGTACAAGGCTGGGATAGTAGGCCTAGTAGCGACCAGGAGCTGTGAATCGACCCCTGCAGCTACACACAGGTGAGTACAAACATATACACTTATTTATACTTCAGGGAGTGTGTGATCAGTTTGTATTTTGCTGGAGATTATTTCTGAACGATTTCTCATTGCAGTGGCCAACAATGGTTTCAGCTTGAGTTTAAAAACATACGTTCCTAACTAATTTTGGGAGACAATTCAAATCTAGATTTAGTTTTGATCAAACACGTACACAGTTTCCCTGAAATAGAAAAACACGGTGAACGATTTTACCAAGACATAGCCATTAAGGAGAAGAGATATCTGGGAAAGCTGAGCATCAGTGTGATGGTAGACTACTGCTGGACACTGGTGTTGGAGAACCAGACTCAACACAAGCAACAGTGGACTACTGCTGAACACTGGTGTGGGAGAACCGGACTCAACACAAGCATCAGTGTGATGGTGGACTACTGCTGAACACTGGTGTGGAGAACCAGACTAAAAACACAAGAATGTGATGGTGACGTGGACATGCTGAACACTGGTGTGGGAGAACCAGACTCAACACAAGCATCAGTGTGATGGACTACTGCTGGACACTGGTGTTGGAGAACCAGACTCAACACAAGCAACAGTGTGATGGACTACTGCTGGACACTGGTGTGGAGAACCAGACTCAACACAAGCATCAGTGTGATGGTGGACTACTGCTGGACACTGGTGTGGAGAACCAGACTCAACACAAGCATCAGTGTGATGGACTACTGCTGGACACTGGTGTGGGAGAACCAGACTCAACACAAGCATCATGTGGGACACTGCTGGACACTGTGTGGGAAAACCCGACTCCACAAGCATCAGTGTGATGGACTACGCTGGACACTGGTGGGGAGAACCAGACTCAACAAGCATCAGTGTGATGGTGAACTACGCTGACACTGGTGTGGGAGAACCGACTCAACACAAGCATCAGTGATGGATACTGCTGGACACTGTGTGGAGAACCAGACTCAACACAAGCATCAGTGTGATGGTGGACTACTGCTGGACACTGGTGTTGGAGAACCAGACTCAACACATGCGAAAAATACCCTGAAAAAAACTGTGATGTAAATCTCTTTCTATGAATGTATGGAAATTTCTTTTATTTTGTTATGCACATATATAAATAATTTGTCAGTGCATGAACCAGACTTAACATGTGTACATAATACCTATCATTGTTAGGTAACTTACACCACCTGGTTCTTCAACATTAAAAAACAAAATATAGATCACACATTTCAAAAAAGAAAAACTTAGGAGGTGCTAGAGAGTAAACAAGCACAGATTCGTCAACTCTGAATTGGATAAGAAGTTAAATTGTGTTGGCTAGTGTTATTTGTTTTGATCAAATCTAAAGACTTCTATTATCTGTTGTTTCAAAGTAACCATTTCGCAGCCTTAGGAATTCCTGCGATAGATGGTGATGGGTGGTGGTAGTGGTTAATGGGTGGTAGTGGTAATGGGTGGTGGTAGTGATGACAGTAGTGTTGGTGGTGGTGATGGGTACTGGTGGCAAGTGTTGTGGTGGTGGTGGGTGATGGTGGTGGTGGTGGTGATGGTGGTGGTGGTGATGATGGGTGGTGGTGGTGGTGGTGATGGGTGGTGGTGGTGATGATGGGTGGTGGTGGTGATGATGGGTGGTGGTGGCAATAATGTTGGTGGTGGTGGTGGCGGCAATAATGTTGGTGGTGGTGGTGATGGCAATAATGTTGGTGGTGGTGGTGGTGATGGCAATAATGTTGGTGGTGGTGGTGATGGCAATAATGTTGGTGGTGATGGTGATGGCAATAATGTTGGTGGTGATGGTGGTGGCAGAGGCAATAATGTTGGTGGTGGTGGCAGCAGTGTTGTTGTTGGTGGTGGTGGTGGTGGTGGTGGCGGCGGCGGCGGAGGAATTAAGTGTTGGTGGTGATGATGGGTGGTGGTGTCAGTAGTGTTGGTGGTGGTGATTATGGCAGTAGTGTTGGTGGTGGTGATGAATGGTGGTGTTGGTAGAAGTGTTGGTGTTGGTGATGGATGGTGGTGTTGGTAGAAGTGTTGGTGGGGGTGGTAGTGGTAATGGGTGGTGGAAGTAGTGTTGGTGGTTGACTCTGGATGGGTCTGGCAGCTTTAGTGCCGTTCAACACACTCTCAAAAGAGATTATTCAGCCATATACACACAAGAATACGACTGCATAAACAAGAAAGATATATTGGTACACTCAACTTCGTGAAGTCAGAATTTCAAATTAAGAACCAGGCAGTCAACAATGATTGTCGGTGGCACATAACAAGCTTCATGATGTTTGCAAGGATTTTTAAATTCAGGATTCTCAAGCAATATGAAAAAGAAAGGATTTACGGCATTAAGAAATTGAGTTTGATTACTGCATAGTAAAAGTGTAATTAAAAAAAAAAAAATTCATAAGTCATGTGGCTTCTAGAACTAACAGACAAATCATGCCAGCTCTCCTTGCACGAGAGAGGCATAATCACATTTATTTAGCATGTCTCCTCTCTAGATATAAAGAGGACTGTAAAACCAAGAACACCAAATTGCACTCATCATACCAACATTACCACCGTACCACTCCACCAAATAAATAGATAGTGAATAGGAAATGAGGTCGAGGGGGAGATAATGGGAGGAACACGGAAAAATAACAAGAGCATAATAAGAGTGAATGGTAGAGCGGAAGAGGGATGGGAGGATGCACAGAACTCATGATCCAAGAATTTGAACAAAAATAAGACTGGCTTACAGAATTGATGAATGAGAGGAAAGAGGTAGATCCAGGTAGAGAGAGACAAGTAAAGAGACAAAAAGCATTGCTCAGGAAGAAATCAAAGAAGGCAAGGGATAATGTGGGAAATGGAGAAAGAGGTGTGAAGGAGGCAATGGAGAAAGAAAGGGGAGGAGGAAAGAAAAAACATGGAGGGAAGTTATATGTACCTGTGATATACCTGTAACCGGTATCGAGAGTTTTCTACCCCCACAACCCAGTTTGAGACCAGAGTTTTCTGTTGATTGCCTATTCAACCAGACTGTTGCAACTGGTGCCCCGCTGTTCCACACCGCCTTCACAGCCTGGTTCATCTGGCACTTAACGTAGGTAGTTACCTGGCTTCCTTTTGAAAACTTCCACACTTGTTCCAGCAGTGTTTCTGATATCTGCTGGTAGGAAGGTAAACAGATTTGGGTCACGGATGTTAATGGCGCCCTTACTTGGCACTTCCTACCACCTCTCACTTCAGTACGTTATAATGGTAGTGTATGTACTGGGAACCTCAAGAATCTATAAAGGGTCAGTAACATGCATCCCTTATATGTCCCACCCCTTGCTGGCCTCTGTCCGTTAGTCTGGTGTCACGTAAATACATTCAAACGGCCCGGGAAGCGTTCCTCAGACTCACACCAAGGTATGAGCGTATGAGCAGGCTACGCTCCGTCTTTGTTCGCCATTACACCATAACAGTCCACCTATTAGTGTTATTGCTACCTGACTATTCACTCTAAATTCGAACCAGACACATGTACATATCATGTATCTGTATCTTTCCTACAAAAAATATTCCATGCATGTTGAGTCGTTTACAGTAACAAAAATGGGAGTAGTAAAGAGATATACAACTGAATGGGGTTCGAGACAGGGAGGGGAAGATAGAATCAACAGTGTGATAGCTTTAGTGTGAAAATACATAAAGACCTACAGTAGTGAAGGAATGAGAAGTCATCAACTACACTTGGCCAGCACCAGGACTGCGAGGCGACACACTTCCTGCAGTAAAAGCGAGAGTGAAATCGTGAGGTTCCTTCAATCGTGAGGTTCCTCCAAATCATTCTGGATCAGCAGGGTTGTGTTGCATAAGTAAGACTGAGTGACCATATCATTAATCAGTGGGCCCGGTCAGAGACCTGGTTGTCGGGGAGGTGATCCTCGGAAGCGTCAGTAACAGATGGGTAAGCAAAAGAGGCATACCACAGCATGTCCAGCCTCCCTATTCCCTTCATCACCATCCCAGTCACATTAAAAAAAATTACTTCAGAACATCATCTCCACATGAATGAAAAATGCCTATTTTATTTAATCCACACCACCTGGGAATTACACCACCACCTGAATCATAGGAAACTGGATTTTCACAACCCACACCAACTGGGTCCTACATCATGACCTGAATCACCGTGAAAGGGAAGAATAAGAACACGGGGTGAAGAATAAAGTGCATAAAAAGAGAGAAAAAAAAACAGAAAGGAAATGAAAAGAGCGAAACAATATAAATGAGAGCCAAGTAACTAAACGAATTAGATATATTAGACATCGATCAGGCCTCCCCCTCTCAAAACACCACCCCTATCCCCTTACAAACACACGCGCGCACACGGGAGCCAGGAGCTATGAATCGACCCCTAGAACTACAATTAGGTGAGTACACACACACCACCACCACCATCCCCTTACAAACACACACACACGGGGGCCAGGAGCTATGAATCGACCCCTGCAACCACAATTAGATGAGTACACACACACATACACACACACATGTCTAAACGACATGTGCCTAGGACAAAATGGTAACTAACACACACGCACGCACACACCTCTGACCATCACTTTACACAGTAAATGTGTCATGTGGCTCACACACACTCTTCACCCAATCACCTACCCACCACACTCCCACACACCTTCATCCTCATACCCCTAAATGCACAAACATATAGACACACAGGGCCAGCAGCTATGACTCGACCCCTGCAAGAACATAGAGAAACGTACACAAACACAGATGGAGCCAGATAACATCTCTCCGTGGGTTCTGAGAAGAAAAAGAGGAGCCAGATTAACATCTTCGAGGCGCTACTGAGGTATGAAGAGCATGTAGTCCAACTAACAGACAATCTTCAACACAATCTATCGAAGACAGGAGGACTACCTGGAGGTATGGAAGATAGGCAAAATGTAGTCCCAATTTTTTAAAAAAGAAAGAAGGCAGAAGCACGAAGCAGTCAATAGAATTACAGACCAGTATCACTGACATGCATAGTATGCAAAGTCATGGAGAAGATTATCAGAGGAAGAGTGGTGGAACTTATCTGCGACAACCAGCACGGATTCAGGGACGGCAAATCCTGTCACAAACCTCCTGAGTTCTATGACAAGGTGACAAGAGTAAAACAAAGAAGAGGGAGGGCTGGTTAGACTGCATTTGCTTGGATTGTAAAAAGGCTTTTGACACAGTACTACACAAGAGATTAGTGCAAAAGCTGAAGGACCAGGCAGGTATAACAGGGAAAGCACTGCAATGAATCAGAGAATACCTAACAGGAAGGCGACAGCAAGTCATGGTACGTGACTAGGTGTCGGAGTTGGCACCTATGACGAGCGGGGTTCCACAGGGGTCAGGTCTAGGACCAGTGCTGTTTCTGGTATATGTGAATGACATGACAAAAGGAATAGACTCAGAAGTGTGTCTGTTTGCAGATGATGTGAAGTTAATGAGAATTCAATCGAAGAAGGGACAGGCAGGACTACAAAGGGATCTAGACAGGCTACAATCCTGGTCTAGCAACTGGCTCCTGGAGTTCAACCCCGCCATGTGCAAAGTCATGAAGATCAGGGGAAGGGCAAAAGAAGACCGAATACAGAATACAGCCTAGGGACCAAAGACTACAAACCTCACTGAAGGAAAATGATCTTGGGGTGAGTATAATACCGAACATATCTCCTGAGGCGCACATCAACCAAATAACTGCTGCAGCATATGGGTGACTAGCAAATCTAAGAATAGCTTTCCGACATCTCAGTAAGGAGTCGTTCAGGACTCTGTACACCGCGTACGTGGCCTATATTAGAGTATGCAGCACCAGTTTGGAACCCACACCTGGGCAAGCACGTCAGGAAATTAGAGAGAGTGCAAAGGTTTGCAACGAGACTAGTCCCGTAGCTAAGGGCATGTCATACGAGGAGAGGGGGAAACTGACCTTACGATACTGGAGGACAGGAGGGACAGGGGGAACATAACAACCTTTGATATACCTTTGAAGTTTCGAGAGTGTATCTACTCTCTGAGCCCGGTCATGGGCCAGGCTCGTCTGGTGCTTGCCTGGTCAACCAGGCTGTTGCTGCTGGAGGCCCGCTGCCCACATATCCGTCACAGCCTGGTTGATCTGGCACCTGGTGAAGATACTTGTCCAGTTTCCTCTTGAAGGCTTCTACACTGGTTCCAGCCGTGTTTCGGATATCTTCTGGTAAGATGTTGAATAGTCTGGGACCCCGGATGTTGATACAGTGCTCCCTTATTGTCCCCACCGCACCCCTGCTCCTCACTGGGTTTATTTTACACTTCCTCCCATATCTCTCACTCCAGTATGTTGTTATGGCAGTGTGCAGATTTCTGACCAGGCCCTCGAGTACTTTCCAAGTATATATTATCATGTATCTCTCCTCCGCTCCAATGAGTACATGTTCAAGACTTGAAGGCGTTCCCAATAATTTAGATGTTTCACTGGCTTAATGTGAGCCGTAAACGATCTCTGTATTTGTTCCAGCTCTGATATTTATCCTGCTTTGAACGGGGCCGTCAGCACTGAGCAATATTCTAAGTGAGGGAGCACTAGCGATTTGAAGTGTCACCATCGGCATTATTTACCTTGTTTTGAAAGTTCTCCATACCCACCCCGTCATCTTCCTGGCTGTTGTGATCTTTGTCTTGTTATGGTCTTTAAAAGAAAGATCAGCAGACATAATTGTTGTGATCTTTGTCTTGTTATGGTCTTTAAAAGAACAATCAGCAGACATAATTATTCCGAAGTCTTTTACGTGTTCCTTTCATTTATTTGGTGACCCTCTTGAGTTTTGTATATAGTGTTCCTTTTGAGTTCTTCATTTTTCCATACCTAAGCAGCTGAAACTTATCACCATTGAACGTCATGTTGTTCTCCACTGCCCACTGGAAGACCCTGCTTATGTCTTCCTGTAATTTTTCAGTGTCCTCTACCGTAGTGACTTTCATGCTTATTTTAGTGTCATCTGCAAATGATGATAAAAAAGTGTGCCGGGTGTTTTTATCTATGTCTGCTATGAAGATGAGAAACAGCAGAGGTGCCAGGACAGTGCCTTGGGGCACTGAGCTTTTGACCTCGCTGATGCTGCATCTTGCCCTGCTCACTACTACGTTTTGTGTTGTGTGTGTTAGGAACTCGAAAATCCATCTTCCTACCCTCATTTTGTGCGCTATCACTCCATGATCGCATTTGTCAAACGCCTTTGCAAAATCTGTGTAAATCACATCTGCGTTTTGGTCGTCCTCCAATGCCTCCGTAATTCTGTCATAATGGTTCAGCAGCTGTGACAGGCATGATCGTCCCGCTCTAAAGCCATGCTGGTTCGGGTTATGTTGGTTGTGCTGGTCCATGAACTTTGTAATCTGCCGTCTCATCACTCTTTCGAAGATTTTTATGATGTGAGAAGTTAGGGCTACTGGTCTGTAATTTTTAGCTAGTGCTCTACTACCTCCCTTATGTAAAGGAGCTATGTCTGCACTCTAAGTCCTCCGGTATTTCACCTAGATCTAAGCTCTTTCTCCAAAGAACACTAAGGGCTCGTGCTAATGGTACTTTGCACTTCTTTATAAATAAAGCATTCCATGAATCTGGTCCAGGTGCTGAGTGAGTGGGTATGTTGTCCATTTCTTTTTCGAAATCTATGGGATTTGTACTAATGTCCGTTAGTTGGTCTGCGCGGCCTTCTGCTGGAGTGAAAAATATTTCTGCTTTTTCTACCTTGCTATCACTTAGTGGGTTGCTGAACACCGACTCATACTGTTCTTTTAGTATTTCACTCATTTCCTGTTCATCGTCAGTATACGAGTCTCCTCTCAATAGTGGTCCAATTCTACAGGTAGTTCTTAGCTTGGATTTTGCATAGGAATAGAAATATTTTGGGTTTCTTGCAATATCCTGTATGGCCCGTTGTTCCCTTTGTACTGAGAGGAATCGACAAGGTGGACAGAGATAAGTTGTTCCATTGATGGAACACAGCAACAACGGGTCACAATTGGAAGTTGAAGACTCAGATGTGTCAGAGTATTTCTTCAGTCACATAGTTGTCAGGCAGTGGAATACTCTGGAAAGTGAGGTGGCGGAGGAAGGATCCATACATAGCTTTAAGAAGAGGTATGATAAAAATCTCAGAGCAGGAAGTGTGACCCAGCAGCGACCAGTGAAGAGGCGGGGCCAGGAGCTATGACTCGACCCCTGCAACCACAATTGAGTACACGCACACCTACTAGACTCGTGCCAAACGCCACACTTTACATCCTCGCATATAACTACAATCAGATACACTGAGCATAACTTGCTCGTCCAAACATTACTTTATCAAGTTCAGAATACAACGTGATAATGCTAATTATGAGGAAGAGTGTGGCATGCCAAGTAGAGGCACATGCGTCGCCGGCACAACCATAAAACAGTTGTACTTGACAGCACCCTATTTGTGTGTAGGTGGGGGCGCGTCACCCTATGTTAATGTGCCAAGTATCGAGGGCCATAAGAACCTCGTCTAACACACGCATCCACAACTCATGCGGCACCTCACACTTTAAAGAAACATTTACCCAAGATTAATAAGGACTCTTTCAAGGGCTCAGCTGCTGAGCAAAGCTTAACTTCACAACAGCTGCTGGTGCTGCGCTAACTCTTTTAACAGGTGTAGATGGTATTTTAAACCTCGTAGCACGGCCCGAGGCCAGACTTCCTTAACTGAAGGCTACATAAACACTATTCCTAGGCTCACCGTCCCTTCTGGGCCTGGTCCCAGGCCAGGCCTCCTGGCTGATTGCCTGGTCAACCAAGATTTTGGTGCTAGTCAGGCGTAGTCCAAGGTAAATAGCACACCCCGGCTGATCTGGAAATAACTTGACAACAATCAGGGGTCTATTCTTAAATCCCTTTATATATGAAGGTGTATGAAGGAAGCGTGTTGAGGAAGTCTTAATAAATACCTAAAACTATTGCTTCATAAAGTAATACCTTGATGAAGATACAACTTGATGAATCTATAACTTGCAGCTAAACCTTGAAGGTATAACTTGATTAAAACAATAATTTAATGAGGTTATAACTCGATGTGTGTGTTTGCCGAGTAGGTAAAACTGGTCAATTAGCAAGAATTCATCAAATTAATCCCTTTCTAAAATTTTCTCTTATACATTTAAAGACATTTTTGTTAATATAAAAATTAGTTTTTTTTTTTTTGTACCAAAAGAACTTGAGGAAACTTACCTAAACTTATTATAACAAGAACAATTTAATTTAGCCTAATCCAACTAAATATATTTATATACAGGTTTATAATAATTAAAAAAAAAACTTATTTTTTCGTTAGGTTCAGAATTATTTTTGCGAAATTATTGCATACACAAATTTTCGCTTGCCCTATTCGGCAAGAAGTGCATTGCTATTTAATCCAAAATGTCGTAACATAATAAATCCACCACCTTAAGACAGGAAGATAAATACATCTACAAATAAATTTATAAAAGAAAAATGTGTACATAGAATACCTTTGATATACCTTTGAAGAGTTTCGAGAGTATCTACTCTCTGAGCCCGGCCATGGGCCAGGCTCGTCTGGTGCTTGCCTGGTCAACCAGGCTGTTGCTGCTGGAGGCCCGCTGCCCCACATATCCATCACAGCCTGGTTGATCTGGCACCTGGTGAAGATATTTGTCCAGTTTCCTCTTGAAGGCTTCTACACTGGTTCCAGCCGTGTTTCGGATATCTTCTGGTAAGATGTTGAATAGTCTGGGACCCCGGATGTTAATACAGTGCTCCCGTATTGTCCCCACCGCACCCCTGCTCCTCACTGGATTTATTTTACACTTTCTCCCATATCTCTCACTCCAGTATGTTGTTATGGCAGTGTGCAGATTTGGGACCAGGCCCTCAAGTACTTTCCATGTATATATTATCATGTATCTCTCTCTCCTCCGCTCCAATGAGTACATGTTCAAGACTTGAAGGCGTTCCCAATAATTTAGATGTTTCAATGGCTCAATGTGAGCCGTAAACGATCTCTGGATTTGTTCCAGCTCTGCTATTTCTCCTGCCCTGAACGGGGCCGTCAGCACTGAGCAGTATTCTAAGTGAGGAGCACTAGCGATTTGAATAGTGTCACCATCGGCATTATTTCCCTTGTTTTGAAAGTTCTCAATACCCACCCCGTCATCTTCCTGGCTGTTGTGATCTTTGTCTTGTTATGGTCTTTAAACGACAGATCAGCAGACATAATTATTCCCAAGTCCTTTACGTGTTCCTTTCGTTCTATGTGGTGACCCTCTTGCGTTTTGTATATAGTGTTCCTTTTGAGTTCTTCATTTTTCCATACCTAAGCAGCTGAAACTTATCACCATTGAACGTCATGTTGTTCTCCACTGCCCATTGGAAGACCCTGCTTATGTCCTCCTGTAATTTTTCAGTGTCCTCTACCGTAGTGACTTTCATGCTTATTTTAGTGTCATCTGCAAATGATGATACAAAAGTGTGCTGGGTGTTTTTATCTATGTCTGCTATGAGGATTAGAAACAGCAGAGGTGCCAGGACAGTGCCTTGGGGCACTGAGCTTTTGACATCGCTGATGCTGGATCTTGCCCTGTTCACTACTACTTTTTGTGTTCTTTGTGTTAGGAACTCAAAAATCCATCTGCCTACCTTCCCCGTAATGCCTATGGCCCTCATTTTGTGCGCTATCACTCCATGATCGCATTTGTCAAACGCCTTTGCAAAATCTGTGTAAATCACATCTGCGTTTTGGTCGTCCTCCAATGCCTCTGTAATTCTGTCATAATGGTTCAGCAGCTGTGACAGGCATGATCGACCCGCTCTAAAGCCATGCTGGTTGAGCATTTCTTGGTAGCAGCAGCGAGAACAAAGGCGACCATACTTTAAACAACGTAAGCAACAATAGCAAACTGTACTGTCATGGAAGACAAATTAGAATAGTGAACCAAAACAATCAGTAATTGAAAACAAAAATTGTATACCATATTTATAGCTAAAGACGGGTCATCACGGGCATAGGTTTATCCCGTTAACTTAAAAGTGATTTCTCTCTCACACACACACACACACACACACACACACACATTTGTTGTGTGTGTTGTGACATTTTCATTGTCATATTCATTACCTCATTCGTATACACTCATGAATATATTAATATGGATGTTTTCTAACACTGAGTAATATTAAATTATTATTGTATTTTTAATTGAGTAACACCGTCCTCCAACGTTAGCAACAGCGTCCTCCAACGATAGCAACACCGTCCTCCAACGTTAGCAACACCGTCCTCCAACAATAGCAACACCGTCCTCCAACGTTAGCAACACCGTCCTCCAACGTTAGCAACACCGTCCTCCAACGTTAGCAACACCGTCCTCCAACAATAGCAACACCGTCCTCCAACGTTAGCAACACCATCCTCCAACGTTAGCAACACCGTCCTCCAACGTTAGCAACACCGTCCTCCAACGTTAGCAACACCGTCCTCCAACAATAGCAACACCGTCCTCCAACAATAGCAACACCGTCCTCCAACAATAGCAACACCGTCCTCCAACGTTAGCAACACCGTCCTCCAACGTTAGCAACACCGTCCTCCAACGTTAGCAACACCGTCCTCCAACGTTAGCAACACCGTCCTCCAACGTTAGCAACACCGTCCTCCAACAATAGCAACACCGTCCTCCAACGTTAGCAACAGCGTCCTCCAAAACTAAGAACACAGTTTTCAACGTTAAACACCAGAACAGGGCACAAGTTAAACGTGACGAGGCTTTACCGTAGATTTACCAGGGTGTGTGTGTGTGTGTGTGTGTGTACCCTGCCATCCCTCCCTCCCTCCATAAAACACGTTTGTGTGTGTAGCTGCACATTTGTCAGTTACTACAGGCGCCCATCACCACCTCCCACGCTGCCTGTCTCCTTGCCTGATCAGGCAGGTTGGTAGTACTTTATATTCAGTCATGCACCGCAACACGACTATTCAGAAAATACATAAACATATATTAAGGAAATCAAGCTAACAGTAAAAACAGCAAGAACAACATGAACAACAACAAAGGTTCTAGTTCATTGGTAATTTCCTAGATGCTTACCTTACCTCACCTTAGATGGGTTTCGAAAGTAAGAAAACTCTCGAAACCCAATCCTAGACCAGCCTTTTCTGTTGCTTGCCTGGTCAAGCAGGCTGTTACTGCTGGCGGCAATCTGATCCACATATCCACCACAGCCTGGTTGATCAGGCACTTGGCGGAGGAAACTGTGTAGTCTTCCCCTAAAGATTTCCACACTTGTTCCAGCAGTATTTATGATAACGTCTAAGAAGATGTTAAAAAGTTTGAGATCTTGTATGTTGATACAATGTTCTCTTACTGTGCCCACAGCATCGCTCCTCACTTTCATTTCCCTTATTCTACGTATTCTCCCATATCTCTCACTCCAGTATGTTGTAATGGCAGTATGTAGATTTGGAACCAGACCCTCAAGTACTTTCCACGTATATATTATCATGTATCTCCTCCGCTTCATTGAGTACGTACATATTTACGACAATGAGACGTTCCCAATAAGTTGCTTTACTGACTATGCGGGTCGTAAATGATCTTAGAATGTGTTCCAGCTCTGGTATCTCTCCTGCCCTGAATGAAGCCGTCATCACTGAAAAGTACAGTAAGTCCTCACTTAATGTCGTTCCGTTATAACGCTGATGAGGAAAAAAAAAAAGTAATTCCCCGCCGGGGCCAAGTGTGTGTGTGGAGTCTGCATGTTCTTCCCATGTCTGTGTGGGTTTTCTCTGGGTACTCGGCTTTACTAAAAACATCCCAATGATTGTGTACATTAGGTTAATTGGCGTGTCTAAATTGTCTCAGGGTGGGTGTGTAAGAGTGCGCCCTGCCATATTTGTTACTGTTTGTTTTTGAACTGCCTGGTGGTAGGGGCTCCTTACAATTTTAGCTTTGCAAACATTTATTCCTTAATTAAACCCTGTTGCAGTGAGTGCTAAAAGTGCACTGTGTTTATATAAATTAGCATATGGTAAAGTTGGTTTCGTTATACATCGTTTTGCTTCAAGTAGCAGTTTCCAAGAACCTATTGCCGACGTTGTGAGGACTTAGTGTACTCCAAACGAGAGAGAACAAGTGATTTTAAAAGTATCACAATTTACATTATTTCTCTTGTTCTGAAAAATCTTCATTATTGAAACCGTCATTTTCCTGGCCACTGTCATTTTGGTTTTCTTGCAACACCTCACATAATTCTGTCAGAGAGGTTGGGCAGCATAACAGGCACGATCTTCCCCACTGTTAATCCATGCTGGCTTGGGTTGTGCTGTTCCATATAATTTGTAATTTGGTCTCATTACTATACATACATTTGTTGTCATTTACAGTATATACAAACGCACATACAACTTACAATCATTTTTAATTTTATCTACAACAGCTAAGTGAAGAAATTTAGTGTATCAATGTAAGCAATCTACAGTTTTATCCATTACATCAACAGCTGATCCTTCAGTACACCACCTATAAATAATCCATCTATCAATATTCCAGATGATCCAGTCACTAATATTACAGATAACTCAATCATTAATGTTCCAGGTGTTCATTCAGTTCATTATTGTAACTATTGATCGTTTCACTTCTTTCATTATTATAACTGCTGATCCAGTCACTCAGTTCACTATAACTGCTGATCCAGTCACTCAGTTCACTATAACTGCTGATCCAGTCACTCAGTTCACTATAACTGCTGATCCAGTCACTCAGTTCACTATAACTGCTGATCGATCCAGTCACTCAGTTCACTATAACTGCTGATCGATCCAGTCACTCAGTTCACTATAACTGCTGATCGATCCAGTCACTCAGTTCACTATAACTGCTGATCGATCCAGTCACTCAGTTCACTATAACTGCTGATCGATCCAGTCACTCAGTTCACTATAACTGCTGATCGATCCAGTCACTCAGTTCACTATAACTGCTGATCGATCCAGTCACTCAGTTCACTATAACTGCTGATCGATCCAGTCACTCAGTTCACTATAACTGCTGCGATCCAGTACTCAGTCACTCCAGTTCACTTATAACTGCTGATCGATCCAGTCACTCAGTTCACTATAACTGCTGATCGATCCAGTCACTCAGTTCACTATAACTGCTGATCGATCCAGTCACTCAGTTCACTATAACTGCTGATCGATCCAGTCACTCAGTTCACTATAACTGCTGATCGATCCAGTCACTCAGTTCACTATAACTGCTGATCGATCCAGTCACTCAGTTCACTATAACTGCTGATCGATCCAGTCACTCAGTTCACTATAACTGCTGATCGATCCAGTCACTCAGTTCACTATAACTGCTGATCCAGTCACTCAGTTCACTATAACTGCTGATCCAGTCACTCCGTTCCTTACTGTAACTGGTGATCCATTGACTCCGTCTGTTAGCACAACAGGTGATCCATCCACCACTACACAGGTTAACAATAAACTGATACGTCCACTACAACAATTAAAAGTTCAGCTGAACAGGTGTTTACATGAAGCACAAGTGAACATAGCATACTTATCTCTCAAGACGGCATTACACAGATGACACTTCCTCCACGCTTACCTGCCCAGAGAAAAACAACATTAGCAACATTCCTCAATTGCGACAACAACAATTTTACAAGTATAACGAATCAGTAATTAGGTTAATATTGCGTACCTATCCTCCAGGTAGGAAGACCATATTAACCATATATAAATGAATCAAGTATTTATAAATACGTTACACAAATAACCCGCACACAGAAGCTCCCCAACTCTTTTGTGTTAGTGTGACTTTGTAAATAATCCAAGTCTGACCGAAACGTCGTCATATGTTTCCCTCTCCTGTGTGTGGGTTATTTGTGTATTGTTCCACTCACGGTATTGTACCTTTTTGTTCTTTATAAATACGTACTTACACAGGCGCGCAAACAAGTACACAATGAAATAAACCTTGAGGTGAATATAACACGAAGAATATCAATGAATAAGACTCACATGCAACAACTTGGTATTTTTATTGCGGAATTGTCTCGCTAACCAGTGGCTTTATTAATCCAATACAGAAAATAATCACTGGAGGTGGGGAAGACATGAAGTGGTATTTTGTGGTGATCAGTCCCTCAGTTTGGTGAATCTGCTGGAGACGGTGGAAGACGTTTAGTAGAACTTTGAGGTGATCAGTCCCTCAGCCTTGAAAGGTGTTTAGTTCATCTGACTTGATGAGTCTAAAGTAGACTGAGAGTTATATACTGAAAACAGGATATACCTTTCATGAGTTTCAAGTCTTTCTACAGCGTGGTCAACCAGGCTGTTGCTGCTAGAGGCCCCCTGCCCCACATATCCATCACAGTCTGGTTGACCTGGCACCTGATGAAGATACTTGTCCAGTTTCCTCTTGAAGACTTTTACATTTGTTCCAGCAGTGTTTGATATCTTCTGGTAAGATGTTGAATAATCTGGGGCCACGAATGTTGATAGTGTTCCCTTATGCCCACCGCACCCCTGCTTTTCACTGGGTTTATTTTGTAGTTTATAGTGGGTGTCACATATGGGCAGAACCCATGCCAATAGGTTAGGCAAGCGTTAGAATTTTAGAATTTTCTGTACCAGGATACAGGTGGGTAGAACCCAGCTGCGATGCCGTTTCTAAACTGCCTCACCTCTCGTGTCCCCAGTATAAGTTTCCATCCTTGGGCAGCTCCCTTACATTTATCAAACTACTGAATACCTTCCAAAGCTGATCAACTGATACCTCAAACTACCACGTCACATCTTCCACCGTCTCCATGAATTATTCTCTGCACTGGATTCATAAAGCCACTAGTTGGTGAACCGTCTCCATGGATTCATAAAGCCACTAGTTGGTGAACCGTCTCCATGGATTCATAAAGCCACTAGTTGGTGAACCGTCTCCATGGATTCATAAAGCCACTAGTTGGTGAACCGTCTCCATGGATTCATAAAGCCACTAGTTGGTGAACCGTCTCCATGGATTCATAAAGCCACTAGTTGGTGAACCGTCTCCACAATGAACATATACAAGTGTTGCACATGTCTCTCTTTCATTTACTTGTCGATTTTGCATACTAAGTATATCGCCAGAATTACAAACAGTTAAACGTGAGTGACAAATGTAAGATTGGTAAACCACAGAATAGCATTCGGGAATGTGAAGATAGAATACTTTAAACCTTTATGCGAGACAAGTGAGGCCCTGGCAAGAAGCCCACACCTGGTCAAGCACGTGCAGAACCTCGAATAGGTCCTAAAGTCAGCAACCAGGACTGAGAGAAATGTACTATTAGGACAGGTTAAAAAAACGACCTTGGTGGAGAGAAGGACAAGGGAAGACATGATTACAACATATAAAGTCATGAGAATTGAGAGGGCAGATAGGAGCAGAATGTTTGAATTAAGAAGACCAGGAAGCTAAAAATACAGATAAGCCATAGGGATGTCAGGAAGTATTTCTTTAGTCTCAGGGTAGTTGAAAGTGGAATGATTTGAATGAGACAGCGATAAAGGAACTCATATACAGCTTCAATAACAGAAAAGATAATTCCTAAAAGGTCAAAATCAATGATGCCGATCAAAGTAATTCAGTGAGTACAATTCGATAAACACACAATAAATATATCAGGCCAAGTGTCTAGTAACTATATATACACACACACACACACACACACACACACACACACACACACACACACACACACACACACACACACACACACACACACACACACACACACACACACACACACACACACACACACACACACACACACACACACACACACACACACACACACACACACACACACACACACAGGTGGTCAAAGACTGCAAACCTCACTCAAGGAAAAGGATCTTGATATACCTTTGAAGAGTTTCGAGAGTTTATCTACTCTGAGCCCGGCCATGGGCCAGGCTCGTCTGGTGCTTGCCTGGTCAACCAGGCTGTTGCTGCTGGAGGCCCAATGACCCACATATCCATCACAGCCTGGTTGATCTGGCACCCGATGAAGATACTTGTCCAGTTTCCTCTTGAAGGCTTCTACACTGGTTCCAGCGATGTTTCGGATATCTTCTGGTAAGATGTTGAATAGTCTGGGACCCCGGATGTTAATACAGTGCTCCCGTATTGTCCCCACCGCACCCCTGCTCCTCACTGGGTTTATTTTACACTTTCTCCCATATCTCACTCCAGTATGTTATGGCAGTGTGCAGATTTGGGACCAGGCCCTCAAGTACTTTCCAAGTATATATTATCATGTATCTCTCTCTCCTCCGCTCCAATGAGTACATGTTCAAGACTTGAAGGTGTTCCCAATAATTTAGATGTTTCAATGGCTCAATGTGAGCCGTAAACGATCTCTGAATTTGTTCCAGCTCTGATATTTCTCCTGCCCTGAACGGGGCCGTCAGCACTGAGCAGTATTCTAAGTGAGGGAGCACTAGCGATTTGAAGAGTGTCACCATCGGAATTATTTCCCTTGTTTTGAAAGTTCTCACTGGCTGTTGTGATCTTTGTCTACTTATGGTATTTAAAAGACAGATCTGCAGATATAATTATTCCCGTCCTTTATGTGTTCCTTTCGTTCTATTTGGTGACCCTCTTGCGTTTTGTATATAGTGTTCCTTTTGAGTTCTTTATTTTTTCCATACCTAAGCAGCTGAAACTTATCACCATTGAACGTCATGTTGTTCTCCACTGCCCATTGGAAGACCCTGCTTATGTCCTCCTGTAATTTTTCAGTGTTCTTGGGGTGAGTATAATACCGAGCACATCTCCTGAGGCGCACATCAACCAGATAACTACTGCATCATATGGGCGCCTGGCAAATCTGAGAATAGCATTCCGATACCTCAGTAAGGAATCGTTCAAGACTCTGTACACCGTGTACGTCAGGCCCATACTGGAGTATGCAGCACCAGTTTGGAACCCACACCTGGTCAAGCATGTCAAGAAATTAGAGAATGTGCAAAGGTTTGCAACAAGGCTAGTTATAGAGCTATGGGGAATGTCCTACGAAGAAAGGTTAAGGGAAATTGGCCTGACGGCCTTGGAGGACAGGAGGGTTAGGGGAGACATGATATCGACATACAAAATACTGCGAGGAATTAACAAGGTGGACAGAGACATAATGTTCCAGAGATGGGACACAGACACAAGGGGTCACAATTGGAAGTTGAAGACTCAGATGAGTAAAAAAAAATGTTAAGAAGTATTTATTTAGTCAGAGAGTAGTCAGGAAGTGGAATAGTCTGGCAAGTGATGTAGTGGAGGCAGGAACCATACATAGCTTTAAGACGAGGCATGATAAAACTCATGGAGCACAGAGAGAGGACCTAGTAGCGATCAGTGAAGAGGCGGGACCAGGAACTATGTCTCAACCCCTGCAACCACAAATAGGCGTACACACACACACGCACACATGCGCGCGCGCGCACACACACACATACACAGGAGCTAAGACTCATCCCTGCAAAGACAAATAGGTAAATACGTACGTGTACACACTACACACACACACACACGAGAGTTGTGACTAGACCCCTGCAACCACATTTAGAGGAGAACGCACACAATTTCAACAGTAGGGATGTTCAAGTTCTGAGAGCCAGAAATCAATAGCCAGTTGATAACAGTTACGAGGAGAGTCAGGAGATGTGAATTCGATCTGTACAAACTCAACCAGATAAATATTTTATTAAAATAAAATTTCCATATATTAGACATCACTAAAAACAAAAGCACCAACTGAAACATTGGCAACTATCTACCTAATGTTTGGAGTCGACATATTTTATGAAGCTCTAAATCTGAGTGGATCGTTTAGCACAAATGTGGTGGAGGCTTGATCCTCCGTTCCCTACTCGCGAAAGGGTCCCTCACCAGTCAGGCTGTTGATATTAGCTCTTCTCGTGTCTTAAGAGACTCGCTGGTCAAACAGGTTACAACATTGAGACCTTACGTGACCCGCCTCACCTTGCCCCACACCTTCACCGTCTTCTGCCAGATGTAATATATTATCCAACAGTTGAAGAGCGACGAACTCGTGGACGCACGGTGGGCCGGATAAAGGGACTACGCAAGTGTTTTATGCCTTAGTTTGTCTGTCAAGTTGAGAATAAACACGAACTGTCACCTGATAAATTTGCGAAGGATAAGAGTCCACTTCAGATGTTTGCAGATTTAGCCAAGATATAATAGAGAGGCTATAAATAGCGGGGGTAATAATGTGGCCTGTCACTCGAGTGTGTGAGTTCTCACACACTCACTACACATACCTCGCTCACGTCTCTATTATAACTAATACACCCACGTAAATGTCAGCCTGGTATCTACCTGCTGATGGGAGCATCGACCCAGTGATCTGGTCTATGGCCTGGCCTCCTGGTTGACGGCTTGGTTATTCAGGCTGTTGGGACTCGCTATACCCAGACAAGTTAAACCAGGACAGTTTCCATGATTGGGAATGGTTTGGACTAATGTCCCAGGTTCTCTCTCAAACACAAGTCAGGGGTCTGTTGGTAATTCCTTTTATATTTGAAAGGAGAGTATTGAAAATCCATGGAGCTTTCACACCTACTAACCCTTAAGGTTTAGCTCCTAAACTGAAAATTATAATAATAATAATAATTTTATACATATTGAGCTACCTCTCTGTATGTACTGCACCCTTGGTTTTCATTAAGGGTATTTTGCATCATCTGCGGTGCCTTGCACTATCATAAGAACCAATCCCAGTTTACAAAATTAAAATTATTCCCTCCAGTACTCATAAGATGTAAATTATGATATACCCTTTTTCGAATGTGATCCAGATATATTTTGATTGTTCAAGAATTTAAATAGTTGACTGCATATGGTGTGTACAAGATATCGGTACATTCTCCAAACTGGCAATTCTCTCAGCCTTATGTTGTGTATATTATCTTCGTGTAAATAATACAAGTGCATTACAGAGAATCATTTTTTTTAAGTATCTTGTAATCCAACTTTATTTTTTTGTAACAGTAACATTACAACATAGGGCCAAGAGAAGTTGCTTATATACTGTAGTCAGGTGAGGTGAAGCAGGAGGAGGCGGGGTCATAGTGGTACCATCCACTAGTCGAAGTAGGTCTTCGTCCACAGGTTGGACAAGTGTTTGTATTAAGATCCCAAGATGTTGCTGTGTCAGACTAGTGGATGGTACCACTATGACCCCACCTCCTCCTGCTTCGCCTCACCTGTCTACAGTATATAAGCAACATTACAACGTTGTTCGAACGTGAATTAAGATGGTCAGACATGCTTTGAGTGCGCTATGTATTTTTGTTCGGACGTTCGTTCCTTCAAGGGTTGTTTTAGGTCTCTCTTTTATCAACTATGAGACTGAGGAAAGTATTTGGGGTAAAAAAAAAAAATACTATTACATAAGATTTCAATGTAAAGGCATTTAGTTTTACTTTAATGACTATTACTACGCTTTAGAGAAGTTTTCTAAAAAATGGAAGGTTCGTCCTGCCATTTTCCCAGTTATTCCTTTTTCAATTGTGTGGTATTACACCAAAATGACAAAGTGTCGAACACTTTCATAGTGTTTGTCGGTTACTAAGGAATTCTGTTTGTCTTCCATCGAGTCCGTCAGCTGGCATATATTCCACTGTGACCTCCAATTCTTTGTGATATCTTGTGCTCACTTTTATTGTTGCGTTGCCTTGTACTGTACTTGTACTGTACATAGCGGTTTGGTATAGGTGGGGAATATACATGTTAATCAAAAATGATTTATTTCAGACCTACAACACAAGAACTGGAATCTCTGAGGAGGATAATATTTGGAGTGGGGGGTTTCCAAGACTTATCAAATTTGTCAATTCCTCAGCAGTTGCTGAGGAATTACTAAATTACTATTTTTCCACCATAATATCTAGAGATGCTACTGCATTATTTGCAGACTTGCCATTTTTTATTGAAAAAACTGGGATATTATTTTCAATGTAATAATTTGTTAACGCCTTATTTTGAGCAGCTGCAGATCTTCAGTGCTGATATTGATCTGCATTAGAAACTTATATTGTACTGTGCACTATTATTTTTACGTGTACTGAGGTAGAGGGGGCTGAGCTTGTAGACGATGGGGGATACCTTTATCTGATCGTGCAGCAACTGAAACACAATTAGTCTATTGTGAACCAATTACGACCCTTTGGTCACTAATGCAATTATATATGGGCACACAAAATCCTAAAAAATCTAGGCCCTTACAGAGTTAGCAAGAACCTACTTGAAAATACAATATTTAAAATACTGTCATTACTCATTTGTAAAATTGGGTAATATCAATGTTTTCATATACTGCGTGAGATGTCATGTTCATATACTGCGTGAGATGTCATGTTCATATACTGCGTGAGATGTCATGTTCATATACTGCGTGAGATGTCATGTTCATATACTGCGTGAGATGTCATGTTCATATACTGCGTGAGATGTCATGTTCATATACTGCGTGAGATGTCATGTTCATATACTGCGTGAGATGTCATGTTCATATACTGCGTGAGATGTCATGTTCATATACTGCGTGATATGTCATGTTCATATACTGCGTGATATGTCATGTTCATATACTGCGTGATATGTCATGTTCATATACTGCGTGAGATGTCATGTTCATATACTGCGTGAGATGTCATGTTCATATACTGCGTGAGATGTCATGTTCATATACTGCGTGAGATGTCATGTTCATATACTGCGTGAGATGTCATGTTCATATACTGCGTGAGATGTCATGTTCATATACTGCGTGAGATGTCATGTTCATATACTGCGTGAGATGTCATGTTCATATACTGCGTGAGATGTCATGTTCATATACTGCGTGAGATGTCATGTTCATATACTGCGTGAGATGTCATGTTCATATACTGCGTGATATGTCATGTTCATATACTGCGTGATATGTCATGTTCATATACTGCGTGAGATGTCATGTTCATATACTGCGTGATGTCATGTTCATATACTGCGTGAGATGTCATGTTCATATACTGCGTGAGATGTCATGTTCATATACTGCGTGAGATGTCATGTTCATATACTGCGTGAGATGTCATGTTCATATACTGCGTGAGATGTCATGTTCATATACTGCGTGAGATGTCATGTTCATATACTGCGTGAGATATCATGTTCATATACTGCGTGAGATGTCATGTTCATATGTTTCCATATGGACATGTGATTATTTGTTTTACAAATATGTACCTCCACGAGTCATGGACTGGTGCACATCACATGAATATAATATGTACCTCCTAGAGTCATGGACTGGTGCACATCACATGACCATAATATGTACCTCCAAAAGTCATAGACTGGTGCACATCACATGACCATATGTACCTCCAAGAGTCATAGACTGGTGCACATCACATGACCATAATATGTACCTCCACGAGTCATAGACTGGTGCACATCACATGACCATAATATGTACCTCCACGAGTCATAGACTGGTGCACATCACATGACCATAATATGTACCTCCACGAGTCATAGACTGGTGCACATCACATGATCATAATATGTACCTCCACGAGTCATAGACTGGTGCACATCACATGACCATAATATGTACCTCCACGAGTCATAGACTGGTGCACATCACATGACCATAATATGTACCTCCACGAGTCATAGACTGGTGCACATCACATGACCATATGTACCTCCACGAGTCATAGACTGGTGCACATCACATGACCATAATATGTACCTCCAAGAGTCATGACTGGTGACATCACATGACCATAATATGTACCTCCATGAGTCAAACTGGTGCACATCACATGACCATAATATGTACCTCCACGAGTCATGGACTGGTGCACATCACATGACCATAATATGTACCTCCACGAGTCATAGACTGGTGCACATCACATGACCATATGTACCTCCACGAGTCATGGACTGGTGCACATCACATGACCATAATATGTACCTCCACGAGTCATAGACTGGTGCACATCACATGACCATAATATGTACCTCCACGAGTCATGGACTGGTGCACATCACATGACCATAATATGTACCTCCACGAGTCAAGACTGGTGCACATCACATGACCATAATATGTACCTCCACGAGTCATGGACTGGTGCACATCACATGACCATAATATGTACCTCCACGAGTCAAGACTGGTGCACATCACATGACCATAATATGTACCTCCACGAGTCAAGACTGGTGCACATCTCATGACCATAATATGTACCTTCACGAGTCATGGACTGGTGCACATCACATGACCATAATATGTACCTCCACGAGTCATAGACTGGTGCACATCACATGACCATAATATGTACCTCCACGAGTCATAGACTGGTGCACATCACATGACCATAATATGTACCTCCAAGAGTCATGGACTGGTGCACATCACATGACCATAATATGTACCTCCACGAGTCATAGACTGGTGCACATCACATGACCATAATATGTACCTCCAAGAGTTATGGACTGGTGCACATCACATGACCATAATATGTACCTCCACGAGTCGTAGACTGGTGCACATCACATGACCATAATGTTTTCTAGAAAATCTGATGAAATGGAGGTACATCATAAATGTTGACAGTATGGAGTGTTAAGCTTAAAAACACTTGGGCTGTGTGTGCTTAATGTGTAAATGGTAATAGCCATACTGTATCCTACCAGCATTCTTCATCCCCCCCCCCCCCCACTAAAATGTTCAAGCAAGCAAACTAGGAAGTTCAGTCACCACCACCACCCACCCTTCATTTAGACGTACACCAATACCTACTGTACCACCACAAACACATGCTGCCACCATCCACCCTTCCCTGGTGGTCAATCTGAATGCTAAAATACTCTTTGTCCTATTTTATTGTCTTTTCAATACATGTTTCAAATCTAAAAAACAGAGCATCACTCTCAGGCCACGATGGTGGCAGTTCCAGAAAAGCAGATTAGAAGAAATTACGAGGAAGTCCTTTAAGCTTGCAACTCTAAATTTGACTGCCCGGATATATCCACGTCTCCTGGTCAAGGACTGGGCCGCGGGGCTGCCCCCACAACACCCTCCAGGTAGACTCCTCAGTCTCACGTTCTCTTATCACTGACACACGCACTCGCCCGCATGATCCTCTTAACTAGTTCTCAGGATCACCGCTTTCTCCCACCTTCCCCACACGCCCCATCTTTTTCAATGTCTGGTTAGTCAAGATGCTGCTGCTCAAGAAAAGTGCCAAACCCTTAATAAATTCCCTCAAAGACAGAGGGGGTGGCAATTCTCCCAGTTCAATGAAACAAATTAAAATACCATCAATGACTGGAACAATTCTCACTTAAACCACAAAATTTGGCACTTGGTGGTGATACTTGTCCCAGTCTCCTTAATTACTGGGAACGTTTGGAGTCACTAAATTATCACTCCATGGTCACAACTTAGATAAACCGTAACATAGTTCGTGTTAACCAAGTTTTATGTGAACCTGGTGATACTTAGCATCTTGGTCTGTGCAGGTCGTTTCCACTCTGTCCGGATTTAACTTTAATTTTGACAAGAGATTACACCGTAAATTATTTATTTTCAGTGAGGTTAGGTTATGTATATATAACAAAGATATTACTTGCAGCAAGAGACTGTAGGATAACCAGCAGCTAGGCTCTAACTTGGCACCTCACACATTTGGGAGGTTTCAACATTGCAATATCTGACAAAAGTATACTGCAAGTGACAACACTGTTAGGGACGAACTGTTGTTCTAACCCTAATGAGTTTTCCGATTTATTTCCGTTACACTAACACGAAAATGTGCCAAAGGTGTTTAGCTGCTCCATCACCACACCTAGTATGGGTGCATCGGGCAGTGCTCAGGACTGACGAGTGACACAGAGGACGGAGAGAGAGGACGGAGAGAGAGAGGACAGAGAGAGAGAGAGGACAGAGAGAGAGGACAGAGAGAGAGAGGACAGAGAGAGAGGACAGAGAGGACAGAGAGAGAGGACAGGAGAGGACAGAGAGAGAGGACAGAGAGAGAGAGAGGACAGAGAGAGAGGACAGAGAGAGAGAGGACAGAGAGAGAGGACAGAGAGAGGACAGAGAGAGAGAGAGAGGACGAGAGAGAGAGGACAGAGAGAGAAAGGGCAGAGAGAAAGGACGAGAGAGAGACGAGAGAGAGAAGGACAGAGAGAGAGAAGGACAGAGAGAGAGAAGGACAGAGAGAGAGAGGACAGAGGAGAGAGAGAGAGAGAGAGAGAGGACAGAGAGAGAGAGAGAGAGAGAGAGAGAGAGAGAGAGAGGACAGACAGAGAGGACAGACAGAGAGGACAGACAGAGAGGACAGAGAGAGAGAAGAGAGAGGAGAGAGAGAGAGAGAGAGAGAGAGAGAGAGAGAGAGAGAGAGAGAGAGAGAAACATTACTACTTGTTGATGGTTAGAGAAGAGTGGGGTACAATTTACATACTAGGTGGTACGACTTACGAAATCGTAATAACACCATAGATGGTAAACCTGTCGCACTGACTTTACTGGCTTGTCCTAGTTCTACATAATTTACTACACAAAACCAGCATAAACGTTTAAAATTTTGTATGAAGCCTAAATAAATACTTTCACCACTATTAATACTGGTACTAGCTGTTAAATATTATTGAAGACAAATTAGAAACACACCGTGTGCTGCTTCGCAATCCACGAGTTAAACTGTGCAGCAGTGTGTGGCCACATAGCTATTTTGACAAATACATTGTGGTAATACCCGCAGATTCTATGAAAGTTACACTGTGCTTATACCACATCTTACACACTAGTTACACTGTGGGTACATCAGCAGTGTGCTGCTACCATATCTTACACACTAGTTACACCAGTAGTTGCTACTACCATATTTTACACAAGTTAAATTAATGCACATTGGCAGAGTGCTGCAACATTTACATGGTAGCCGTAGCGAGCAGATACCCTATTATATATGACAATTACATCGTGAGTACACCTCTTCCGATCAGCTTTAGTTTCCGTCTTGATGTATCTTATTTACAGTAAAGGTCAGATTGTTAATGGTGGCACTATAGGTGCCAATTTAATATATTCAAATAGAGTAGCGGTTTACATGAATAACCTGAGACTGCCTCTGCCGAATGGTTTCAAATTTAGAGCATAACTATATCCCAGTAAGAAGCTCAGCTTGCTCAAGTGTGTTCCTGTTACTCTGACAACTTCATAGTTGTTGTTTTCTGTGAGGTAGACTGAGAATGCCTCCTCAAGGGAAGATTGGCAGTATTTTTGCGACATCTTGGATTGGCCTTATTCTGTATAAGCACCAATTTACCAACTTTATTGAGGAGAAAACTGGACAAGTGCCTTAAGTCGGCTCCTGATCAACCGGGTTGGTCAGATGGACTTCGTGCAGCTAGCATCAACAGCCTGCTTGATCAGGCCATCCACCAGGTCTGGTCTGGGACATTGCCGTGGAAGCATTAACTCTGGGAACACACTCCAAATACACCTCTTGATTTACATGGCTAAACCTTCCTGCTGATTCACCAGAAAAAAAAGGTATTTCAATTTAAGGTTTATTGGATGCTGATAACGAATACGATCATAATAATAATCAGTTTGCTAAAGTTACCAAGGACATTTTTTATACGTTTTGTGTAAATGTATATACGTAATATAGTAGTAGCATACCTGTTTAATGAATTCACTTACACTGACTCTACCGGACTCTGCTTGTGTCTTGTATCCCACCTGTGGAGCGTCACCTTTCCAGCAGTAATCATATAACAACGATGGACTTCATTTTCCTTGGTAGTATTTCTCCACGAAAGAAATGTCCTGGCAGAAACCTTGAACATGTTCGTCGCTCACTGCTCCGCAGTTACCAGCTTTGGCATTTCCAGGAAAATTAGTTTCCTTCCTCTCATTTTTCTCCCCACCAAGTATGATAAAGTCAAACTCCTCATCTATAAGAAGCTCGCGAATCCGTGAATCAACAAATACACCCGCCTCAGTGTCTGCTTCACCGAGCCTTGGGACGTTACCACCTAGGTACTTGAAGGCTGCCGCTGTTTTATCCATACCCTTAAAATTTTTCATGGGGCCTACTGAAGTTTAATGCATAAAAGGATAACAAAATACTGCTTGATTCTAAAAGTGGAGGATACTGAAGATACTGGATCACTTGATAGGGTTAGGCTTAACCCTATGAAGCAGGTCCAGTGCTTTACCACTAAGCTATGAGGCTTTCAATAGAAAGAATCGAGAAAGGGAACTTCTGTTCTTGTTTCCGTCAGCGGCCACCATCTGTGATCTTGCTGTCTCCCCGTTTATTCAATGACAGTCGTTTTTGATGACTTGTGCCGAGTTTATAGACTGTGGCTTTGAGGGGTGTGAGAATATTTACTGAAAAATCTACTGGGGTTATGGGAAGAGACAGTAGGTAACAGACGGTGGCCACTTGACGGAAACATGAGCAGATGCTTCTGGACCTCTTTGACATGGTTGAGCTATAGCTTCTAGGCCTGTTGAGGATTGACACATTTATAGTAAAACACTTTACTCACTTTACACTTTACCCACCAAATATCCCACCCAAATAACAAATTCCAGAATTAAACTATTACATGAATATACTTACTTATTATCCTACAGCCAGTTAAGTCATTTTTACATTCTACAATGCGATGCCTAATATATAATTAACTACACCAGTTCTGAGTTATTCACAAGAAAATGGCTTCAGGAAAATAGAAGCTAGAGTAATTGGCTATAACAGTCTGACTAGGGGCCTGGAGGCACTTAAACATTTTATATTTACTCCACATGAGGCATAGCTGGAGCTGCCAAATGCAGAAGTTAGTTTATTTTGACTAACTTTGAAGCTTTATCTACTACCATTACACAGTTTACAACCTCATCTTCCCACTACTAGAAAGTGAGTGCAGTGTATTCTTCAGCTCTAATCACACTCAACTCTGAACACAATATGTAACGAATGATTGTAATAAGTTTATATTTATTCACTCACATGCACTAATACGTAGGAAGAACTTGCTCGAACACGTCTGTTGTCAGGCACTGTTGACTTTCTTACTCGAGTTCTCTACGTATCTAACATAATCGAGTTATATCATAAATTCAACATAAAGAATGAAGTCAACTTAATGAACATTTTGTTGACTGTATTTATTTTAAATCTTTCTTATTAACCTATGATACTTCTAAAGTTTGTATCAGATGTAACTGTGGTAGTTACCATTCAGTAGTAACCCATTACGTTGTTTCATACTAACATTTTTCTCCACTTTACAAATTTTTGCTCACTTTTTGTAGAGAAAAGTGGGTAGGTATGGTAACCCAGAATTCAAGTGTAGTACCTGTACGTCTTTGAGTGTGTCAAAGATCAACTTTTACGCCTCTTGCCTGGGTTGAGGCACGGGAGGGAGGCTGGGTTGAAGCAAGGGAGGGAGGCTGGGTTGAAGCACGGGAGGGAGGCTGGGTTAAGCTCGGGAGGGAGGCTGGGTTGAAGCACGGGAGGGAGGCTGGGTTGAAGCACGGAGGGAGGCTGGGTTGAAGCAAGGAGGGAGGCTGGGTTGAAGCAAGGGAGGGAGGCTGGGTTGAAGCAGACGAAGAGGAGGGAGGCTGGGTTGAAGCAAGGAGGGAGGCTGGGTTGAAGCAAGGGAGGGAGGCTGGGTTGAAGCACGGGAGGGAGGCTGGGTTGAAGCAAGGGAGGGAGGCTGGGTTGAAGCACGGGAGGGAGGCTGGGTTGAAGCAAGGGAGGGAGGCTGGGTTGAAGCACGGGAGTGAGGCTGGGTTGAAGCAAGGGAGGGAGGCTGGGTTGAAGCACGGGAGGGAGGCTACCAGTATGGCATGTAAAAAGACGTCTTTCTCTGATCACAAAGCCACTAACATACATTTACTTTTGGCACTGCACAATAATGGCATTATAGTCCATGGCAGTGGGAGGGGGGAAGAATGGGGAAGGGAAGGAGAGAAATAAAGAAATGAGGAATACAGACAAAAAGGTGGGTAATGGCTAGGTGGTAGTGTGTGATGAGTAGGTAATAATGATATAAAGTGAATTGGGGTTGAGAGTAGTAGTGTGAGGGGAGGGAGGAGAGGGAGGGAGAGGGGGAGAGGGAGGGAGAGGGGAGGAGAGGGGAGGGAGAGGGAGGGGAGGGAGGAGGAGGGGAGAGGGAGGGGAGAGGGAGGGGAGGAGGGAGAGGGGAGGGGAGGGGAGAGGGGAGGGGAGAGGGGAGGGGACAAGTCTGACAGCAGATGGGTGATAGCACCTGTTCATGATTGGGAGATAGCAGATATTTTTAGAATAGAAGGATGGGTGGCGGATAAATTTGATGGAAAGAGATGGAGTGTGGGTGGATGGCAGACAAAGGTAAGGGCGTGTGGGTAGGCTGTGGGCGGGTGGGAAACTGTTATGTACATGCAGGGAGACACGCTATGTACAGACAAACACTTAAGTTTGACATGTGACATCAGTGTGCCTTGTCTACCATCAGTTATGCTACTGCTGCAATCTAACCCGGCTTCCCTTGTTAAAGCCTGATCAGTATGCTACTCTGCAATACTAACCCGGCTTCCCTTGTTAAAGCCTGATCAGTTATGCTACTGCTGCAATACTCAACCCCGGCTTCCCTTGTTAAAGCCTGATCAGTTATGCTACTGCTGCAATACTCAACCCCGGCTTCCCTTGTTAAAGCCTGATCAGTTATGCTACTGCTGCAATACTCAACCCGGCTTCCTTGTTAAAGCCTGATCAGTTATGCTACTCTGCAATACTCAACCCCGGCTTCCTTGTTAAAGCCTGATCAGTTATGCTACTCTGCAATACTCAACCCGGCTTCCCTTGTTAAAGCCTGATCAGTTATGCTACTCTGCAATACTCAACCCCGGCTTCCCTTGTTAAAGCCTGATCAGTTATGCTACTGCTGCAATACTCAACCCCGGCTTCCCTTGTTAAAGCCTGATCAGTTATGCTACTGCTGCAATACTCAACCCCGGCTTCCCTTGTTAAAGCCTGATCAGTTATGCTACTACTGCAATACTCAACCCCGGCTTCCCTTGTTAAAGCCTGATCAGTTATGCTACTGCTGCAATACTCAACCCCGGCTTCCCTTGTTAAAGCCTGATCAGTTATGCTACTGCTGCAATACTCAACCCGGCTTCCTTGTTAAAGCCTGATCAGTTATGCTACTGCTGCAATACTCAACCCGGCTTCCTTGTTAAAGCCTGATCAGTTATGCTACTGCTGCAATACTCAACCCTGGCTTCCTTGTTAAAGCCTGATCAGTTATGCTACTGCTGCAATACTCAACCCCGGCTTCCCTTGTTAAAGCCTGATCAGTTATGCTACTACTGCAATACTCAACCCCGGCTTCCCTTGTTAAAGCCTGATCAGTTATGCTACTGCTGCAATACTCAACCCCGGCTTCCCTTGTTAAAGCCTGATCAGTTATGCTACTGCTGCAATACTCAACCCCGGTTTTGTTAAAGCTGATAGTCCCCTTCTTGTTAAAGCCTGATCAGTTATGCTACTGCTGCAATACTCAACCCCGGCTTCCCTTGTTAAAGCCTGATCAGTTATGCTACTGCTGCAATACTCAACCCCGGTTTCCCTTGTTAAAGCCTGATCAGTTATGCTACTGCTGCAATACTCAACCTCGGCTTCCCTTGTTAAAGCCTGATCAGTTATGCTACTGCTGCAATACTCAACCCCGGCTTCCCTTGTTAAAGCCTGATCAGTTATGCTACTGCTGCAATACTCAACCCGGCTTCCTTGTTAAAGCCTGATCAGTTATGCTACTACTGCAATACTCAACCCGGCTTCTTGTTAAAGCCTGATCAGTTATGCTACTGCTGCAATACTCAACCCGGTTTCCTTGTTAAAGCCTGATCAGTTATGCTACTGCTGCAATACTCAACCCCGGCTTCCCTTGTTAAAGCCTGATCAGTTATGCTACTGCTGCAATACTCAACCCCGGTTTCCCTTGTTAAAGCCTGATCAGTTATGCTACTGCTGCAATACTCAACCCCGGTTTCCCTTGTTAAAGCCTGATCAGTTATGCTACTGCTGCAATACTCAATGATTCACGGCTGCTCAAACGCCCCCACTTTTTCTTTTATAAAAACAATGATGATGATGATACGTCTTATTATTAATTCCCGAACATATTCTCTACATTTTGAAAACTATTTTTATTTTAGTTTAACTCTGCTTGTTGTTTACATGGTGTAGGTTCGGGTAGGATCGCCCTCGCGGCCCGCTCCCACACCAAGTCTCTATGTTGATGGCCTGATCAATCAGGCATTTGGTGTTGGCCGCTCGCAGTCCACTGCGGGCATCACAGGTCTTCTTCCCTCCTTCCATCTTCTTAATGTTCCTCTTTCCCTGCCTCCACATACCAATTTCTGTACTCCCCCCCCCCCCTCTCCCAGTTAACAGTGTCTTAATCTCCTGTTTCTTCCTTTGCCATTTCTCCATTCAATGCCTGCCTGTTTGTCTGTCCCCTTCTATCCATCCTTGCCTGTCTGCCTCCCTATTCCATCCCCCTTTTCCTTTTCCCTCTTTTTTTCCATCCTTTTTCCTGTTCTCCATTTTTATTCCTGGTTGTTCTTTCTCTTTCTTCCTTCCATTCCTTGCCTGCCTTTTCCATTTTTATCCCTACTTTTCCCGTTTTCCCTATTATCCTTGTTTTTCCTGCTCTCCTTATTTTCCCCTTCCCCGTTTCCCCTCTTTATCCCGTTTTTCCTGTTTTTACTTATTTTCCTGTTCTGCCTTCCTTACTTCCTTCATCCCTTTTTCTTTTTCCCTCTTTTTCCATCCTTTTTTCTTTTGTTTCTTTCCATCCCTGTTTTCCTTTTCTTTCCTGCTTCTTCCATTTTGGTTGTTCTTTTTCTTTTTTCCCCCAATTCTTTGTTCCTTTCATTTTCCATCCCTGCCTTTCTGTTTTCCCCCATTTTATCCCTTTTTTTCCTTTCCCTCCCTTTTATCCCTGTTTTCCCTGCCTCCTTTCTCCTTTTTTCCCTTTCTTCCTTGTTTTCCTCATTTTTTCCATCCCTGTTTTTCCTGTTTTCCCCCCTTTTATCCCTTTTTTTTCCCCCCTTTCCTTTATCCTGTTTTTCCTGTTTTCCCTTTTTCCATCCTTTCTTCCTGTTTCCCATTATCCCTGGCTTTTGCTCTCCCCTTCCTCTTTTCCTTTTTTCCCTGGGCCCCCCTCTCCATTTATCCCCTTTTTCTCCTTCCCTCTTTATCCCTGTTTTCCTTTATTTATCCCTTCTTCCCCTTTTCTCCTCTTTTATCCTTGTTTTCCTGTCCTCTTTTTATCCTGTTTTTCCTGTTTTCTTCCTTATTTTTCCATCCTTTCTTTCCTGTTTTCCTCTCTTCCCCCATCCATCCCTTTTCTGTTCTCCCTTTCCATCCCTTTTTGTTTCCATCCCTTTTTTTCCCCTTTCCTTTTTATCTCTTGTTTCCTGTTCTTACTTCCATCCTTGGCTTTCTTTCCTTACACCATCCCTGTTTTGCCTTCCCTTATTTATCCCTTTTTTTCTGTTTCCCTTTTTTATCCTTGTTTCCTGCTTTCCCACTTTATCCTTTTTCTTCTCCTTTTCCCCTCTTTTCTCTCTTTCCTGTTTCCTCCTTACCCATCCTTTGTTTCCTGCTTTCCTCCTTTTTCCTCTTTTTTCCTGTTCCCCTTTTTCATCCTTTTTTTTCCTGTTTCCCTATTTTATCCCTTTTCTTCCTGTTCTCTCTTTATCCTTGTCTTCCTGTTTTCCTTACTTCCATCCCTGTCTTCCTGCCTCTCTACTTCCATCCTTGTCTTCCTGCCTTTTCCCTATCCATCCCTGTCTTCCTGCCTCTCCCTACTTCCATCCCTTCTTCCTGCCTTCCTCCATTCCATCCTTGTCTTCCTGCCTTTCCCTTTCTTTTTCCCTCCTTTTCTGTTTTCTTATCCTTGTTTTGTTTTCTCCCTTTTTTTTATTCCTCCTGTTTCTGTTCCCTCCTATTTATCCCTGTTTTCCCGCCTCTCTCTTTCTATCCCTGTTTCTGTTTCTTATTTATCCCTTTTTTTCCTTTTTCCCATTTATCCTTTGTTTCTGTTTCATTTCCATCCTTGTTCTTCCTGCCTCTCCCTATTCCATCCTTGTCTTCCTGCCTCCCCTTTACTTCATCCCTGTCTTCCTGCCTCTCCCTACTTCCATCCCTGTCTTCCTGCCTCTCCCTACTTCCATCCTTGTCTTCCTGCCTCTCCCTACTTCCATCCTTGTCTTCCTGCCTCTCCCTACTTCCATCCTTGTCTTCCTGCCTCTCCCTACTCTTCCATCCCTTGTTTCCTGCCTCTCCTCTCTTCCATCCCTGTTTCCTGCCTCTCCCTACTTCCATCCCTGTCTTCCTGCCTTCTCCCTACTTCCATCCCTGTCTTCCTGCTTCTCCTCTCTTATCCCTGTCTTCCTCTCTCCTACTTCCTTCCTTCTGTCCTTATCCTTGCCTCTCCCTACTTCCATCCTTGTCTTCCTGCCTCTCCCTACTTCCATCCTGTCTTCCTGCCTCTCCCTACTTCCATCCCTGTCTTCCTGCCTCTCCCTACTTCCTTCCATCCCTGTCTTCCTGCCTCTCCCTACTTCCATCCCTGTCTTCCTGCCTCTCCCTACTTCCATCCCTGTCTTCCTGCCTCTCCCTACTTCCATCCCTGTCTTCCTGCCTCTCCCTACTTCCATCCCTGTCTTCCTGCCTCTCCCTACTTCCTTCCATCCCTGCCTCAGCCCTACCTGGCTATCTCTCCTTCGCCTCAGCACATTAATAATCGTGGCGGCGAGGGCGAAGCAGAGGCCATAAAATGAAACATGGGACAGGGTGGTAGTTTTGCCAGTAAGAAATGATTAGTGAGAGCAGCAGTGACGGTGGCAGTGGCACTGCTAGTTGAAGAAACAGTGATAATATCTCACCAATGGCGGTGATAGTTGAAAAGATCGTGGTAGTGTCACTGCAGTAATGCTGAGTGGCACCTCAGTAATGATGGTGGCGGCACTACAGTAATGGTGGTGGCGGCACTGCAGTAATGGTGGTGGGGACGCAGTAAGTGGATGTGAGGCACGCAGTGATGGTGGTGTGGCACTGCAGTAAGAAACAGTGATAATAGCTCACCATGGCGGTGATGTTGAAGTGTGGGTGCACTGCAGTAATTGCTGGGGCACCTCAGTAATGTGGTGGCGGCACTACAGTAATGGTGGTGGCGGCACTGCAGTAATGGTGGTGGCGGCACTGCAGTAATGGTGGTGGCGGCACTGCAGTAATGGTGGTGGTGGCGGCACTGCAGTAATGGTGGTGGTGGCGGCACTGCAGTAATGGTGGTGGTGGCGGCACTGCAGTAATGGTGGTGGTGGCGGCACTGCAGTAATGGTGGTGGTGGCGGCACTGCAGTAATGGTGGTGGTGGCGGCCTGCAGTAATTGGTGGTGGCGGCACTGCAGTAATGGTGGTGGTGGCGGCACTGCAGTAATGGTGGTGGTGGCGGCACTGCAGTAATGGTGGTGGTGGCGGCACTGCAGTAATGGTGGTGGCGGCACTGCAGTAATGGTGGTGGTATCGGCAATGATAGTTGGAAGAGTGGTACCTATGGTAACTATGAGCAGTTTCGAGGTTTTTTCTACCATGGTGGTAGTAGTAATCCAGCAGTTTGCTTTCCCGGCAATGTGTGTGTCTGCTAGTAGCACGTTGAAGAGTCTTGAACCACGCATGTTGACAGTGTCATTGACGTACCTGCTTTTCACTGGGTCTATTTTACACTTCTTAACACATCTCTTACGCCAGCCATTGTCATGGTAGTGTCTAGATTTGCGAGCTGGCCGTCAAATATCACCCATGTATATTATGAGGTATTGCAAGCTCTTTCAGACTACGTTGCAAGTAGTTTAAATGTTACGACTCGTTGGCGTCAGTAATCAGTCTCTGTGCCGTTTCCAGCTCTGATATTTCTTGTCTTGAATGGAGCTCAGGAAAGAACAATATTCTAGACGTAAGACCACACAAATTATTTAAATATCACCATCAGTGCTGTTATTTATCTTGCTTTGAAAGATTTCCTTATCCATTCTCTTATTTTTCTGGTCTCTGCTGTATTTGTCATATTGGGTTCTCTAAATGACAGGACATTCCACATTATTATACATCCAGTCTTTTACATGATATTTTCATTCTAAGAAATAGTCCTGGTGAGTTTTGTATCCTGTGCCCATTTTGAGTTCTTATATAATATATACGATAGTATATATGCAGTTATTTTTCACTGCCCACTGGAAGACTTTGTTGATATCTGCCTGTAATTCCTCTGACTTCTACTGGGATAACTGTCATCATTATTTCAGAATCAGCCACAAACGATGACACGATGCTATGGTTAGTGTTTTCCTATTTCTGTTATGACGAAGATAAACACTGAAGGTACCAGGACCGTGTCTTGGGGTATCCAACTTTTTACTTTTTCCATACTTTTCCCTGAATACTTATTGACCTTGTTTCATATCACATCAGTCGCGTGTCAAATACTTTTGCAAAACACGTGTTGACAACATACTTTATGTTCAAATGTCTCCGTGATCTTGTTATAATGAACTGATAACTGCTGGAAGTACAGTCATGTTCGTCGCCCTTGCTGGAAGTACAGTCATGTTCGTCGCCCTTGCTGAAAGTACAGTCATGTTCGTCGCCCTTGCTGGAAGTACAGTCATGTTCGTCGCCCTTGCTGGAAGTAGTCATGTTCGTCGCCCTTGCTGGAAGTAGTCATGTTCGTCGCCCTTGCTGGAAGTACAGTCATGTTCGTCGCCCTTGCTGGAAGTACAGTCATGTTCGTCGCCCTTGCTGGAAGTACAGTCATGTTCGTCGCCCTTGCTGGAAGTACAGTCATGTTCGTCGCCCTTGCTGGAAGTACAGTCATGTTCGTCGCCCTTGCTGGAAGTAGTCATGTTCGTCGCCCTTGCTGGAAGTACAGTCATGTTCGTCGCCCTTGCTGGAAGTACAGTCATGTTCGTCGCCCTTGCTGGAAGTACAGTCATGTTCGTCGCCCTTGCTGGAAGTACAGTCATGTTCGTCGCCCTTGCTGGAAGTAAGTCATGTTCGTCGCCCTTGCTGGAAGTACAGTCATGTTCGTCGCCCTTGCTGGAAGTACAGTCATGTTCGTCGCCCTTGCTGGAAGTACAGTCATTTCGTCGCCCTTGCTGGAAGTACAGTCATGTTCGTCGCCCTTGCTGGAAGTACAGTCATGTTCGTCGCCCTTGCTGGAAGTACAGTCATATTCGTCGCCCTTGCTGGAAGTACAGTCATGTTCGTCGCCCTTGCTGGAAGTACAGTCATGTTCGTCGCCCTTGCTGGAAGTACAGTCATGTTCGTCGCCCTTGCTGGAAGTACAGTCATGTTCGTCGCCCTTGCTGGAAGTACAGTCATTTCGTCGCCCTTGCTGGAAGTACAGTCATGTTCGTCGCCCTTGCTGGAAGTACAGTCATGTTCGTCGCCCTTGCTGGAAGTACAGTCATGTTCGTCGCCCTTGCTGGAAGTACAGTCATGTTCGTCGCCCTTGCTGGAAGTACAGTCATGTTCGTCGCCCTTGCTGGAAGTACAGTCATGTTCGTCGCCCTTGCTGGAAGTACAGTCATGTTCGTCGCCCTTGCTGGAAGTACAGTCATGTTCGTCGCCCTTGCTGGAAGTACAGTCATGTTCGTCGCCCTTGCTGGAAGTACAGTCATGTTCGTCGCCCTTGCTGGAAGTACAGTCATGTTCGTCGCCCTTGCTGGAAGTACAGTCATGTTCGTCGCCCTTGCTGGAAGTACAGTCATGTTCGTCGCCCTTGCTGGAAGGGTACAGTCATGTTCGTCGCCTTGCTGGAAGGTACAGTCATGTTCGTCCCCTTGCTGGAAGGTACAGTCATGTTCGTCGCCCTTGCTGAAGGTACAGTCATGTTCGTCGCTTGCTGAAGGTACAGTCATGTTCGTCGCTTGCTGAAGGTACAGTCATGTTCGTCGTCTTGCTGGAAGGTACAGTCATGTTCGTCGTGCTTGCTGAAGGTACAGTCATGTTCGTCGCTTGCTGAAGGTACAGTCATGTTCGTCGCTTGCTGAAGGTACAGTCATGTTCGTCGCTTGCTGGAAGGTACAGTCATGTTCGTCGCTTGCTGAAGTACAGTCATGTTCGTCGCTTGCTGAAGGTACAGTCATGTTCGTCGCTTGCTGAAGGTACAGTCATGTTCGTCGTGCTTGCTGAAGGTACAGTCATGTTCGTCGCTTGCTGAAGTAAGTCTGTTCGTCGCTGCTGAAGGTACAGTCATGTTCGTGGGCTTGCTGAAGGTACAGTCATGTTCGTCGTGCTTGCTGAAGGTACAGTCATGTTCGTCGTGCTTGCTGAAGGTACAGTCATGTTCGTCGGTGCTTGCTGGAAGGTACAGTCATGTTCGTCGTGCTTGCTGAAGGTACAGTCATGTTCGTCGTGCTTGCTGAAGGTACAGTCATGTTCGTCGTGCTTGCTGAAGGTACAGTCATGTTCGTCGTGCTTGCTGAAGGTACAGTCATGTTCGTCGTGCTTGCTGAAGGTACAGTCATGTTCGTCGTGCTTGCTGAAGGTACAGTCATGTTCGTCGTGCTTGCTGAAGGTACAGTCATGTTCGTCGTGCTTGCTGAAGGTACAGTCATGTTCGTCGTGTGCTGAGTACGTCATGTTCGTCGTGCTTGCTGAAGGTACAGTCATGTTCGTCGTGCTTGCTGAAGGTACAGTCATGTTCGTCGTGCTTGCTGAAGGTAAGTCATGTTCGTCGTGCTTGCTGAAAGGTTACAGTCATGTTCGTCGTGCTTGCTGAAGGTACAGTCATGTTCGTCGTGCTTGCTGAAGGTACAGTCATGTTCGTCGTTGCTTGCATGTGGTCAGTCATGTTCGTCGTGCTTGCTGAAGGTACAGTCATGTTCGTCGTGCTTGCTGAGTACAGTCATGTTCGTCCTTGCTGAAGCTAAGTCATGTCGTCGGCTTGCTGAAGGCTACAGTCATGTCTCGTGCTTGCTGAAGGCAGATGTTCGTCGTCTTGCTAATACAGCCATCTACCGCTAAACATCGTTCCTCCAAACTCACCCACCATCACCCCACAATGTTCAACACAACACTCACCCCACCATCACCCCCACAATGTTCACCACAACACTCACCCCACCATCACCCCACAATGTTCACCACAACACTCACCCCACCATCACCCCCACAATGTTCACCACAACACTCAACCCCACCATCACTCCCACAATGTTCACCACAACACTCACCCTACCATCATCCCCACAATGTTCACCACAACACTCACCCCACCATCACCCCCACAATGTTCACCACAACACTCACCCCACCATCACCCCCACAATGTTCACACACACTACCCATCACCCACAACCTCACCCACCATCACCCCCAATGTTCACCACAACACTCACCCCATCACCCCACAATGTTCACCACAACACTCAACCCCACCATCATCCCCACAATGTTCACCACAACACTCACCCCATCACCCCACAACACTCACAACAATCACCCCACAATGCTTCAACCCTGCATCACCTTCACAATGCTCACAACACTCAACCCCACCATCCCCACAATGCTCACAACACACCCCACAATGTTACCACAACGCTCAACCCCATCATCACCTTCACAACGCTCAACCCCAACATCACCCCACAATGCTCACCATAACGCTCAACCTCACCATCACCCTCACAATGTTCACCACAACACTCATTCCCACCATCACCTTCACAATGCTCCCCACAACTCACCCCCACAATGCTCACCACAACACTCACCCCCACAATGCTTACAACAATCACCCCCACAATGCTCAACCCTGCATCACCTTCACAATGCTCACCACAACACTCAACCCCACCATGACCCCCACAATGCTCTTAACACACCCCACAATGCTCACAACACACCCCCACAATGCTTACCACAACGCTCAACCCCATCATCACCCCCACAATGCTCACCACAACGCTCAACCCCATCACCCCACACTGCTCAACCCCACAATCCTCACCACAACGCTCAACCTCACCTCACAATGCTCACCACAACACTCACCCCCACAATGCTCACCACAACGCTCAACTCCTCCATCACTCCCACAATGCTAAACTCCACCATCCCCCCACAATGCTCACCACAACGCTTAACCCCACCATCACCCCTACAATGCTCACCACAACGCTCAACCCCACCATCACCCCCACAATGCTCAACTCCATCACCCCCACAACGCTCAACTCCACCATCACCCCACAATGCTCACCACAACGCTTAACCCCACCATCACCCCTACAATGCTCACCACAACGCTCAACTCTACCATCACCCCACCATCACCCCCACAGTGCTCAACCCCACCATCACTCCCACAATGTTCAACCCCACCGTCACCCCCACAATGCTCAACAATA
Source organism: Cherax destructor (assembly GCA_009830355.1). NCBI lineage: Eukaryota > Metazoa > Arthropoda > Malacostraca > Decapoda > Parastacidae > Cherax > Cherax destructor. The sequence goes on along the minus strand of WNWK01006620.1, from coordinate 2,673 downwards.
CGATCACCCCCATAGTGCTCAACCCCACCATCACCCCCACAATGCTCAACCCCACCATCATCCCCACAATGCTCAACCCCACCATCATCCCCCACAATGCTCAACCCCACCATCACCCCCACAATGCTCAACCCCACCATCATCTCCACAATGCTCACCACAATGTTCAACCCCACAATGCTCAACTCCACCATCATCCCCACAATGTTCACCACAATGTTCAACCTCACAATGCTCAACTCCACCATCATCCCCACAATGCTCACCACAATGTTCAACCCCACAATGCTCAACTCCACCATCATCCCCACAATGCTCACCACAATGTTCAACCCCACAATGCTCAACTCCACCATCATCCCCACAATGCTCACCACAATGTTCAACCCCACAATGCTCAACCCCACCATCATCTCCACAATGCTCACCACAATGTTCAACACCACAATGCTCAACCTCACCATCATCTCCACAATGCTCACCACAATGTTCAACACCACAATGCTCAACCCCACCATCTCCACAATGCTCACCACAATGTTCAACACCACAATGCTCAACCCCACCATCATCTCCACAATGCTCACCACAATGTTCAACACCACAATGCTCAACCCCACCATCATCTCCACAATGCTCACCACAATGCTCAACCCCACAATGTTCAACCCCACCACAGCGTTACCACACTGGTTTAGGCTCATAATAAATATTTAACTGCTAAAAAACATAACATTTTGATAATTTTGTTTAATGTTGAAATGTGTTTGATTGATTTCGGCGTTGAAGCGTGGTGGATTTACTGTAGCGCACGTGCACGCACGCGCACGCACGCACACTCGAAATCGGCCTGACGACACTGGAGGACAGGAGGGTTAGGGGAGACATGATAACGACATACAAAATACTGCGTGGAATAGATAAGGTGGACAGAGACAGGATGTTCCAGAGAGGGGACACAAAAACAAGGGGTCACAATTGGAAGTTGAAGACTCAGACGAGTCAAAGGGATGTTAGGAAGTATTTCTTCAGCCATAGAGTTGTCAGGAAGTGGAATAGTCTAGCAAGTGATGTAGTGGAGGCAGGAACCATACATACCTTTAAGACGAGGTATGATAAAGCTCATGGAGCAGGGAGAGAGAGGACCTAGTAGCGGTCAGTGAAGAGGGGGCCAGGAGCTAAGTCTCGACCCCTGCAACCACAATTAGGTGAGTACACACACAAACCTGGCCACGTGTCTTAGTGACAAATGCCTTGGACAAAATGATAACTAACAGAGTTTAACATGTTTATTATGCACCACACACCCATGGTGTGGGCGGTAGTCAAAAAATGACATAGGTACATAATGGGTCCAGGGAGGGGGCCCCAAAGTTTTGATACCTGGACAAGTTACAGTGGTAATGAACTATTTACCTGTTTATTTCCTGTCATAATCGTAATGGTTAAGCAGCTTTCCCCTGACAATTTTAAAATATGCAAATGCCTTAACCTTGAAAAATGAATAATTGACTTTTGCCTGACGTGTGGCAACCATGATTTATTGGAAAGTTAAAAAATACATCTACCCACTTTTCCAGTTATTTATTTTACGCGCGTTTTGTGCGCCATTATTTAATGTTGACACTTTTCGAAAGCTTTTGCAAAGTCTGGGAATACTACATCTGAATTCTGTTTGTATTTCAATGCTTCTAAGTCTACGTGGAAACGGTGCAATCACGAGAAGTAGAAGCAACTTGGTTTCAACCTGTTGCACAGGACGGTGCAGTTGTCATTGTATTTAGCAATCTTGCCTAATAAAACTCTTTCAGGGATTATGATATTGTGAGACGTCAGTGTTGTCGGTCTGTAGGTTTATGCGATTGCTTTGTTGCCACCTTTGTAGTGTCAGACTATTGGTAAGCAAGTTTTATCTTTTTTTTTTTTAATTTTAAAGGATTTGTGGTGTGTAACACGCTCCCTTCACGCATAAGGAAAATTAGCAAAAAAACCATGGTTGTCTTCAAAAGAGAAATTGGTAAATGCCGTATGCAGTCATTTGTTGGACTGCATGCGGCTAACACCAACAGCCTGGCTAATCAGGACAAAAACCGGGAAGCCTAGTCTAGGACCGCGCCGCAGGAGTGATGATCCCTAAAATCGATTCCAGGTACAGTATAGGACTGCCATATATGTGAGCATCCTGACGACAAGGAAGAATTGGGTAAAATACTCAAGTCACGACGATACGACTCTTGTGTTCAATGAGGCATTATTCACTCTAAAAACTGACAATCCAAAGGAGTTTTTCATTGGCGAGACTCAAAATTCTGCCCAGAGTCCACAATTTTTCACTAACCATAACCCCACTTCGTTTGGAAGTCTGGGAGCTTTATATTCATAAAAATTATAAGAAAATCCTATTCGTGCCTCAAGTACTCGATGAATGAGTCTGAACACAAGTGATCCCACAGACACTTATTAAACACGTTGAAAAATGTTATAAGGAGCAAGACTGTTGATCACACGTTCTCACAACTGCACAACCAAGGGCAACATTGATTTAAACCAGGTCGCTGCTGCCTCTCGTAAGTCCTGGACCATTATATGGTCTTGCATGCAGTGGACGAAAAACAAAATGCTCATGTAGTATTCAAAGCCTTTTGCAGAAGCTGCCCACAAGTGCGACCAAGG